>JAHWFP010169989.1:0-11089 GCA_023313725.1 Lithobius niger
GGGCCAGAGTAGTGGGGAATGAAATTTTACTCAACCATGGCACTCTTCACCACACTTGACCTGCCTATCCACTGTGTACAAGGCACTAGCAGTTGCACTAGCAGTCTGGCTGCGGGGGGGAACAGAAGAATCTCACACCCAATCTAACTTTAAGTTCTACACGTTAATCTCTGCCACTCTGCAAAACTTCGCAACCATCCATAACTGGTTACCTTCCGTCAAAGACAGCAACTCTTGAACCGTAGATACTTTCAGCATCCAGAGAGCCACACGCAACCTTACTGCAGCATAATTTCTGCAATGCCGCAGAACATGCTCTGGCGTCTCGTCAGCTAAACAATGTGGACAGGTTGGCGTCCTAACCCAGCCAAACCGAAACATGTGCGAGCGCAGGAGAGTGTGACTAACTCTGAGTCTGGACACAATTTTCACATCACGAAACCTCATTTTATTTAAGCAAGACGTAAGCACACATCGCGGTTGAAGAGCCCAAAAATCCCTGGCAGCATCTGTTCTGTCCCAACTGTCTTGTCACAGCTTGAGAGCCCACTGCCTGACAATCGGACGGCGCATCCGTGCTGACAGCAGTGAAACAACAGGTGGGCTCACTCCAGCCACAGCTTCCTTAGCCAGACCATCTGCTTGCACATTTCCTATATTACCACTATGACCTTTAACCCATTTAAATTCAACACGACTGCTGCGAGTAGCAACCCAGAATTTCCACAAAATAGAATAAACTAGCGGGTCTAGAACACTAAGACCTTCATACGCTACTTGCAGAAACCTATAACCGGCCAGTGAATCAGTGCAAAGCACAAAAGATGGCAACTGCAACTCTATTGTAACATCAAGTGCTACTGAAATGGCAAGCAACTCACAGAGCGTGCTCGACGTGACAGCAACAACTCGACGCTGCACCATAACCTTGAGAGATGGGACTACAACGTTAAGTCCACCCAATTGCCTTTCTACATTGAATGACGCGTCACAACAAATTTCACACTCTGCTCCACTCGGTTCAAAGATCCGTTCCAGTTCTGGGCACCAGCTCCACGGACTGAGTGAACGGGCACAGGCTACAGAGAGACCATCAGGTGACACTTGCTGTAGCTGCATCACACCAACTCCCGCTTCCCCTAAAATGCTTCTCGCTTTCTCTCCCAACCTCCCATAATCATCAAGGATCCTCCCAAACTGGGTCATTTTGTCCACGGCTCAGATTACGCAAACAAAGCATCACTAGGAGCTCTTTTGCACGGTACTCAACTGGCACCTCCCCACACTCAACCCACAGTGCTTGCACTGCAGTCGAGGTAAGACAACCTGATACAGCGCGTAGGCAAACATTCACCAAAACCTGAATCTCCCGTAAATGCCTGGCCGGCGTCACCAGAAACGGGAGGTGATAATCTACAACAGACCTTACGAAGGTCCTGTACACTGCTAGCAGAGCTCCACGTGTAACACTGCTTTCAGAACACAGCGTTCGCAAAACAGCCGTCCTCGCTCGCAGCTTATCTTTCAACCTTGCAACATTGAGCGTCCAATCCAGGGTCGCTTCTAAGACGACACCTAGATACTTTACATTCTTCTTCGGGAGGACAGTTTGATCCCCAACACGGAGCTGAACTTGACATAGAGGACTTGAGAGGTTCCTCGCAAACACCACAACTACCGTCTTGGCTGGGGCCAGCATTAGGCCTCTCACTCCCAGGAGGCGCTGAATCTTCTCCAATGTACGTTGCGCATCCTCCACTAACAAACCCAGAATATCACCAACAAACCAAATTGCCACATCGTCCGCGTAACAGACTATATTTGCAGCATTTCCCACTTCCATAAGAACTTCGTTGATGGCAACCGCAAATAATGTTGGACTTAAACAGCTCCCTTGCGGGAGGCCTCTATCTGTAGTCACTTCTGCCGACCATTTGCCATTCACGTGCATCACAAAGACACGTGGTCCTAACAACGCAATAACCGTGTCTACTAGCTGCTTTCCCACTCCCATGGCCATTATAGCTGCTTCAACCCACACAATAGACACTGTGTCATAGGCTGCCTTGATGTCTAAAAAGACAGCCAAGACAACCTTGCCATGCGCCCATGCCTCGCAAATGCTGGAAAGCAGAAACAACACAGCATCTTGGGCACTACGACCCGGGCGATAACCAAACTGAACTTTGGCTAAGCATCCATAATATTCCATATGCCAGCTCAGTCTTTTAATAACCATTCTTTCATAAATTTTCCTAATACAGGAGAGCAGAGCAATCGGCCTATAATTCACTAATTCAGATCTGGTGCTCCCCGGTTTGTGAACGGGAACAAGAACTGTAAACATCCATGATGGAGGAACGACGTTCCCAGAGAAAACCTGCTGGAATAATGCCAGAAGCGCTTGCTGATCGTTAACCGACCGGTGACGCATTTCACTATACCGAACCTCATAAACACCAGCAGCACTGGAATCCTTGCAACACATCAAAGATGACTTGAACTCCGAAAATTCCCACGGCAAGTTACTCACTTCCGATACCACACTCGCTGTTGGTGCGGGAGGAGGAGCACCTCCTGCAAGGCTATACACACTCGCAAACCTTGCATTAAAGGCGTCCGCCATCTCAACTCCCCTCAGCACTTCACGGTCTGCTATTGTTGCTGTTGCACTGTACACCCACCGCTGCACAACTTTATTATCACTCCGTCCTAGTGCTTTCCATGCCTGCAGAAGGGAGTTCGAACCAGCAACTCGCTCACACACTCGCTCACTATACAGCATCTTCTCTTGCCGCAGAATGAAGCGCGACTCAGCAGTCACCCCTCGATAAAACAACCACAACTCTTCAGTCTGCACACGCTTCCACCGCCTATAAGCTTTACGCCTGTCTCTGACAGCTACAGTACAGCGATGTGTCCACCACCGCGGGTGAACAGCTCTGGGTTCTCTGCACTGCCGCTTTCGCTTCGGTTCCCCAATCCAGGCTTCGAAGATGCCACTACTTACCACTGGTTTTCGCAATGCTGATCCTGTAGACTCAAACCCTGACATTCTTTGAGAACGTGGGCAAAGAGGGACAGGGAAATGATCACTCCCTCGTAAATCATCAGAAACAGCAAACTCATACTCATCTGCAACACTGCGTGAACACACAAAGAAGTTCAACACAGATTCTTGCACCCCATTCTGCCGCCACCTAATGAAAGTAGGGGTGCCATCTTGCATGATAACAAACCCTTGGTTTTCAATGGCACTGGCTAACCTATTGCCGCGCATCAGCTCGGACTGAGCCCCAATCGTAGTGGTGACTGTTAAAGTCACCACTCACGATTACTGGTGCCTCAAACTGCTCGAACCACTTTATCCAGTCAGCTACTGTTGGAGCACTTGTAATATGCACAAAGACCACTGTGACCCAACCATTGCCCATGTAAACCTTCAATGCCACTTCATCAATGCCCTGAACCTGATAGGCAACCGTCAAAATGTAATACGGTACTGCCCACTTAACTAAAACTCCTACTTTGGAATCTGACAAAACAAAATCCGCTCTCCACTCAGATGCATCAAACTCTCGCATATTATTGACTTCTCGGATGCCAAAATATCTACTTGCTTCAAGAGAAGCTCTACCTCTTCCAGTTTTTGCTGAATACCGCGAGCATTCCAAGACGCCAATTTGTAATACGTCTGTGATGCGAATTTTACTACTTCCTACACTAAACTACGCCTAATTACCACCCCCCCCCTCCCGTTCTCCCCGATCCACAACTGCTGAGAATAAATTGGCTGTCGAGAATTTATGACTCTGGGGTCTCTTGTGAAAGTGGGCCCATTACATTTGCAGACTCAATGGTCACTACCAGCTTGTGACACATTTGCAACTTCCACTTCTACAGGATCGATGGACATGATACCGTCATCTTCTTTCCTGTTGTCATCTTCTTTTTCCTTTCCCACCACAGGAATACTATCACTCTGTAAACTTGCAACTTGCAATTTCGTTGGCGGCTGAACACACTTTTTCCTTTTTCATTTCCGTTTGGCTGGTGGTGTAAGCCAAGGACTATCTCCATCCTGTTGATTTTCTTGCTGCACCAAATTCTCACATTGCTGCTCACATTGCTGCTCACTTACCACAGGAACATTGCAATCTTCATTACGCTCTGGTCGCCGAAATTCCGTACTTTCTAACACGGCGGTGAGGCATGGGGCACTCGTACTTATGGCCGGAAGGCCCAGGTTCACCTGCGAGATCTGAACTTGCTGTTGCTGCTGCTTTCAAAAAAAGGGTTAAAGGGTTTAACGAGCGTTAACCACTCCTGGTCATCTGCCCGAAGCCCTAAGGCCCTATGTCTGCAACAGCCGGATTCCCAGGCGGTCACCCACCCAAGTATCAATCCAGCTGCTTTCATTTTACCGTTCAACAATCAACTTTTTAGCAAAGACATAACACGTGCACGAAGAATGAATCTGGAGTTTGCTGAGTGGCATTGTTCCCTAAATACAATGGTTAAAACAATGTAAAACAATCAAAATGATCGTTTAGGGTCCCGTAACTCCGGAATGGATGGACCAATCGAAAAAGTGGTCCCTGTAAGGTTGAAGCCCAAGGAAATTTCTGGCTCAGATCATGTTTCAGATTTTAGGTAGGTGCAGTAGTTTTTTCTGAAACCGTGTCACACAAGAAGAAGAAGAACAACAACAACAAGTGAACAGTTTTCAAATTTCCGTGTGGCTCCCTACTTTTACTCTTGCACGGAAATGCATAAAAGTTGGTGTAGAGTTAGGAAAAGTTGCTATCTACTATCTGGCCAAGTTTGGTCGAAATATATTTAATAGAAACGGAGAAATTAATAGTTTTGATTTTGCTGGAGAGAGGACTTCGATCATATACATAAATACACGGTATACAGGATGATAGAGATTCCTCTGACTGGCAAGAAAACTCACAAGAACATGAATTTGGAAACAAATACTTAATTATCGCCCCGGTATTTGGGATCATCCATTATGGCGGCTGTATGAAGTCCACAATTTGGCTTCCACCTTTTTTAATGTTTTAACATTTTTATTGTGAACTAGAACCAAACTCCGAGCCGAAAATTAAATATGTGTTGCCAGTCAGAGGGCACCTTTATCAAAAACTAAATACTTTTGAAGAAATGCTGAATAAGTATAATGTAGACAAATATTTTTGTCTCATGCTTACCTACCTCACGCCTTTCATATGTCAGATTCGTGTGTTTTTAGTGTTTTGGCGTTCACTGTGGCAACGTAATGGGTTCATTTTTGGGTAAATTTGGAAAGAGGAGTGTTGGATGGGGGGGGGAGGGTAGGTTGCAATCTGATGTGTAATAGCTATACAGGGTGATTCATAAAGTACTGAAAAATAGGCCTATGAATGTAGGCCTATAAAATGTAAGCCTATATGTTGTAGGCCTATAAAATGTAAGCCTATAAGTTGTAGGCCTATAAAATGTAGGCCTATACTATAGAGGTGCCTAATTTTATTAGCACATGAAACAAAAACCTTTGTTCAATCTAATAAAGGCTTGCTATGTGCATCCCTTGAATTATTTCTGCCGTATGGTATCAGCACGATGGGACTCCTCCCCACTTTGGACACAATGTACAGGAATGGATGAATCATACCTTTGGTGGCAGGTGGATTGGGAGAGGAGGAGCAGTAGAATGGCCACCCAGAAAGTCCTGATCTGACCCATTCTGACTGATTCCTATGGGGCCGTCTGAGTAACAGGCTATAGGCGCAGTACATCATCTGGGGAACGTTCAGGAGCTAAGGCAATGTATTGTTGAGATCTGTCAAACAATTACACTGGCTATGATTGAAGGAGTTTGGCGAAATCTTGATAAAAGGCTTCGCCATTGCATTGCAGCACAAGACGGACACTTCGAAAATGTACTCTCTGAAAACACTGTGTTCTGCCAGAACACATCTGTGTGTACCAGCACAGCCAACACACAAGTTGTGTACTAGCAGTACACACTTTGTGTGGCGGCGGAACACATTCTTCCGTACAAAGCATGTGTACTGCCACTACACAAACTGTGTACTGGTAGTACACAACTCAATGTGTTGGCTGTACCGGTACACACAGATGTGTTCCGTCAGATCACAGCATCTTTCAAAGAGTAGTGTTCACTTAAGGTGGATGTGGCTTAATTTCATTCCGAACCGAGAAATATCTAATGTTTATTTCCGACATCCGAGCAGTGTCAATCTCGCAGTTACATTGTTTATTAGGCTAGCTTAAGCAACAGATGCACTACGGTTGAAAATATCAACGCATTTCAAACATATTTAGTTACGCGTTCAAACCCTGAGTTCAGGATATTCATTAGATTTGACTAAATTGTTTACAGGTTTGTAAGGTTTTCGGTTCGCAATCCAAATGCACTGCAATACAAGAATACGGTTAGCGATATCAACGAATTTCAAACTTTTTCGGTTACTGGGTTCAAATCATGGTTTCACAATAAAATGTTGCAGTAAGTAGGATATTAGACGAGCTCACTAGTAGCGGCCCAACTTGTAGCTTGGGTACAGTAGGATCCGTGCTATACCTGTTGAGCACATTTTATTTCCGGGGGAGGAGGGGGGGGAGCAGGAACTACTACCCCATTCATTAATGACAGGCTTTCCACTACTACAATAATCTAAGGTGAACTGTAGAAAACTGGAGTAATCGTGCGAACATCATCATTTTATTAGGTACGTTATAGGCATACATTTTATAGGCTTGCATTTCATAGGCCTACGTTTTGTAGGCCTACGTCTTATAGCCTATTTTTCAGTACTTTATGAATAGCAAGGCGCTGAATTAGCTACTGGCCCCGGGCGCTCAAACGCCTTTCTCCGGTACTGTTCCCAAGTCGTTTTGATGCAGCTATTGTTTAGCTGCTGTAAAACTGATACATACACGTTATGGAGGAAATAAGCCATTTGACTGTTATTAAAGGAACGGAAGTATTATTGAAATTAGAATAAAATGCAGAATAGGACAAGTTATGATCGAGATGTGCGTTTCCCAGACCAGCGGTTCCCAACCTTTTTTACAGTATTCCTCCCGATTGGGACTAGCACTCAATGCCCCCCCCCCCCCCCACTCCCCACCCCCATTGCTACAGAGTCGGATTTGGAGGGGTTGAGCCTCCCCGGGAATGTTGGGCATTGATGGACTTCGAGGTACCTCCGGGGAGGATGGGGGGGGGGGGGGAGCGCTGCCACCCTCGTAAAGGGTGCTGGGGTATTGCCGTAAGCTTTTCCGGCATGGTCCCACTACCGTATTTTTAGGAAATATGCTTGAATTTTAAACATTTTCCAGCAACTCAGGTATGCAATTTTCATTAGAATCCCTTTCAAATTTTTCAAAAATATGTTTTTTTTTGTTTTAACAAATGCTCGCAAAGGCATCATTAAGTGGGGGACAGCTCCGTAATAGACATGCATTTGAAACGTTTCCCTGCAACTTATTATTTTTTTTTTTAAGTTCTTCTTCTGGGGCCTCTCCGTTGATCCCAGTGTTCCCGAACGGCCCAATACGACGCTGCATTGCTGCACGCTGCATTGCTGTCATTAAACAAACTTAATGACACTGGTAAGTCTTGAAAATCTTTATAATAACGCAATTTAAATAAAATGGTTGATATAGCAGGTATATGTCATCACTGATCACCACTAATCTGGCTGCGTTTTGCGCCTTCCCAGGAAGGCGCGCCTCCGCGGTTGGAAAACGTGGTCCTAGACCAATGCAGCAGCAGTTGCCTTCTCTTTTCACTCACTATCATCACCATGATATTCCTGAACTATCAAGTAATCGCATGTTGTTCAACATAGTTTATAGGTCAATTGTACCAGATCATGATCAGCCTCATTAGCATAAGATGTGTAACTGTGTACTAACTTAGAAACTGTTACTGGTATAATAATAATAATAATAATAATAATAATAATAATAATTTATTCCACACTTTGCACGAAACCAAGGGGTTTGTATGTGCACATTAACAAAATACAATACATGGTAAAAGTCAGAAGTCAGTGTTACACAAAATTCTCTAATTATAAACTATTATATTATTAAACTACAATATACAGAATTTCTACAAAACGACTAAAATAAAGACTACAATAAAGACTACAGTGTTAGTATACTAAAGACTATTAAGATTACAATAATAATAAAGCCTTATTTTAAAATCCATTTTTTTATTTCTTTCCTAAAGTTATAATCTAAGTTCCTTAATTCTACTGGTAATTTATTAAATACTTTTGGAATTATGTAGCTCATTGTACGTTTCCCATATGAATTTCTGTATGAAGGCATCCTTAACCAATTATTATTATTTCTTACAGCTCTCACTATAATTTCTTTCCAATCTTTTTTCTTGTAATTTTGCATTATTACAGTAAAATCCATTAACATTTCTAAAGTCATGAGTTTATTTTCAGTTAGTGTTTCCTTTGTACTCTTTTTAATTCTATTGTTATTAAAGAGAATTTTAGCTGCTTTATTTAATACTTTTTGTAAACTTTCAATTAGTCCTTTCGACGTTGTTGCATAAATGGTTAAAGCATACCTCACATTCGACATAATATAAGTTTCACATATTAATTTCTTAGTGTGAATATGTAAAATATCTCTAATTTTATACAGTAGTGGTATATGTCTTCTAATTTTATTTTTCAAATCCTCAATGTGTTGGTAAAATTTCCAATTCGTATCAATGTCAAGTCCTAAGTATTTTGTTCTATTTACAGTAGTAATTTGTTTGCAATCACAATTTGTCATTAAACAATCATTATGGTGTGCTGTTATAGATACTTTACTTATCTCCATATGTGAGGTCTTAATTGGCATAAAACATGTTTTCTCGACGCTGATGCTGAGATCATTATTTTGGAAATAATTGCAAATTTTATTGAAGTCATTTTGTAAATCCTTCACCATATTATTATTTTTTTCATTTATTGATAACATAAAGATATCGTCTGCATAAATTGTTAAATCTGTATTCCAATTAATTTCTTTTAAGTCATTTATGTAAATAACGAATAATAAAGGGCCTAGAATTGAGTCTTGTGGCACTCCATAATCAACATATTCCCAGTCATCCATGATATCACTAATTCTGACACAGCACATTCTATTTGTTAGGTAATTTTCAATGATGTTGGCCATTTTCCCTCTGATTCCATATAAGCTTAGTTTTTCCTTTAACACTCCTTTATCAAGAGTATCAAACGCTTTCATTAAATCAATTACGATGGCTCCCACAAATTTACCTTCATTTAAAGATTTTGTTATATTATTATTTAAAACATTTAATGCGTCAGATGCTCCCTTATTTTTTTGATATCCAAATTGTTTAACATTAATTAATTTAAACTTTTCTAGGAAATTTTGCATTTTATTAACAAAATACCTTTCAACAATTTTATTCAGTACTGGCAGTAGAGCAATTGGTCTATAATTATCAATATCATGTTTTTTACCTTTTTTATAGATAGGTCTCAGGACTTGCTTTTTTAAGTTGTTAGGCCAAATTTCTGTATTTATAATTGCAATAATCAGTTTGACCATGAAAGTACAAGTGTTTTTTGGTGTATGGAGAAAATGTTCAATTTGGAAACCATCATAGCCTGTAGCCTTTTTGCAAACAAAATTATTTAGAATTCCTTTTATTTCATATTCGGTTGGTGGTGTTATTGACATTGTGTTAACAATATTTAATTTTGATGTGTATAATTTAGTTTTCGTTCTAACTTTATTCCTTTTCACATTAATTACTTGTTGAATAAAATTTTTTAAGAATTTTTGGCATAAATCTTTTGTCTTTTCTTTTGGAAATGCAGTTTTAATATTCTCTTCAATGCTCTCTTTATTTTTTCCATTACCAATTAGATCACTTAATTTCATCCAAATTTTTTTACTGTCATTTTTATGACTTCTAAAGAATTCATTATAAAAAAGTTTTTTCGCTTTATTTATTTCAAATTTAACTTGCTGTTTGTAACTTGAATATTTTTCTTTTAGTTCAAAATATAACAAAGATGGATTTTTTATTTTGCACATTTTTGTCCAAAGCTTGTTTTTTTCATTTATTAATTCCAATAATTCCTTGGTCATCCATTCGTTTTTCCAGGTATGTTTTGCTGGTTTTTTCCTCCAAATTACTTTATTAGTATCGTAAATTTTTGTAATTACTTCTTCAATTTTGTCGTACATAATATTTGAATCTTTAATATTATCTAAGCAAGTAATAATAATAAGTTCTTTTATTGCAAAGCAATTCTCGAAGCTTATAGAAAGCTTGTGTGAGATTTTACAACATCTTATTCTCGTGTGATTAATAATTACAATAAATTATACATACACATTATACATACACATTATACATACACTAAATATCACACAAATATACATTACTTAACGTTTATAACTTCTTCATAAATTATCGGCGCTTCTCACTGGACTTGTAATATGTATTTAACTGATTTATTATGAGGTATTTTTTTTTAATTTATCCTTAGTTCTTTCATATTTATGTATGTTAACATATTTTCTGACAGTTCATTAAATAATTGTGGTATGTAATACTTTTTTCCTCTTTTTCCATATGCATTATTCCAACTTGGCATTTCATATCTCCTTTTTCCTACTCTTATTTTATCTAAATTTTTTGTGGTTACTTTGAATGCATTGCTATAATAATTTTTTGTTATTATTATATATTTGTAAAGTTCCTTTATTTTTAATATTTCACACTCTTTGTATAGTTCAATGGTTTTTTTAATCTTTATCTTTTTTCCAAACAGTACTGTAATTAATTTATTTTGTACTTCTGTAATCTTTCTATAATATACTCTGATGATTTACCATAAATTTCTATTCCATAGCTTAGTATACTCTTTATCCATGCTTCATATATCATTTTTTTTGTTTTGTATTTAAATATTTTTTAATTTATATAATTTAGGTATCAATTGTCTTAATTTTTTTATAATTCCAATTATGTGTTCTTTAAAATTCCAAAATTCATCAATTGTTAAGCCTAAAT
>JAHWFP010169990.1:25383-62124 GCA_023313725.1 Lithobius niger
CTTCAATATTTTTGGCCGCAATCTTTCAAAAAGTGGCCTTTCTTGCTACAATTGTGGCAGCTTTTATTATTATTAGGAAACATCTCGTGCCTGGTATGCCTTAAATAAATTTGGCCACAATCTTTTAAAAAATGGCCTTTCTTGTTACAATTAAGGCAGTTTTTATTATTAATAAAAAACCTCTTGTGCCTGGTATTCCTTCACTAATTTTGGCCACAATCTTTCAAAAATTGACCTTTCTTGTTACAATTATGGCAGTTTTTATTATTACTAAAAACTTCTTGCACATGTTATGTCATTCTTACGTAACTTCCCGGCATGGCAACTGCATAAATCCTCTTGCATCTCGAAGTTTTCTTTTTTTTTGTGGAATGAGGAGGAATGGAGCATCATACTACCATGTTTGGCACCTAGGCACTTATTATTTTCGTAAGGTGCTTACCCAGTGCAACATTGAGGTCCAATCGTCTTATCATGTTTTTCTTAACCTGTAATACAGTTTTTGCAAACCATTTACATATCGTGACCAACAGCATACAAGTGTGGTGTGTAGGGCTGGAGTAAAGACCCAAAATTATTTCCTTCCAGTTTTTTGGCCCCAATTTTTCTTTCAAATCTTCAGTTTTTGCCAACATACCTGAAATTTGTCTCCAGAATTTCTTTTAATTTTATTTTGCTTTGGTACATTTTTTCACAGGCCTGGTATGTTTGCTCACATGTTTTACACTTCCATTTTTGCTGATCTGCAAATATTTACCCCATTTATGGGCTACCATTCTTCAAGGCCATGCCGTTTTTTGCTCCTACCTTTTTTTACCCCATTTTTTTGTAAACCTATATTTTTTTTACCCCCACCTTTATAACTAAACGAAATACGTTCGCGAATCAATGAATTTCTTTAATTGGCATTGTTTTTGTGGGGGTGGGGGGACATTTTCATCAAGTTTACAATTTCACTTACATGAAACCTTCGTCCCACTGCCATGGTGTCGCCAACCCTATAGGGCTACTAATCAACAGTAGTTTCAATGAATAATGAATGTTCTATGTAGCGATGGTCAATGATGATGATTTGATATGAATAAGACGAAGTCCAATTACAGTTGATTATCTGAGCCAACAAAGGTGTGCTTACCAAAGTTCATAATTTACAGTTAGTATTTAAACATTCTTTCGTACTCCATTAAGAATTCTTCTTCCCTTTTAATTTAAAAGACAAAACATAAGACTTCATATTTTCTCCCTAAAGGTTGTCCCCAGAGATCCTCCTCAAAACCACTCTTCATGGGCACACGTCCCTTTTATATATAACCATGGCTCATGATTGTGGCAATGATTACACCATCTAATCCCAAGAAAACCAAAAGGAAGCCTCACAGGAACAACCAGTTTAACTTCTTAGAAAATAATTAACAGTCACTTAAACCGAAGTTCTGGTTAGGTCGGAACCGACCTTAAGTGCCTTGATAGAAACCGGAGTTCCTGTCTATAATGACTCTGATGCAAGTAATAATCCTTTATGACTCTCCCCCACCCATTACCCTAACCCTGGGCATACTGCCCGATTGCCACACCACTCTTTGCTCGGCAATTCTGGAATTTAAAAGTCAAACAATAAAAGTGAAATATGACTAAAATACTAAAGCTTTGGAACACCAAGTTGTGTAACAATTTGAAACCAATTAAAAGTACCCACCCATTACATGTACAGTATTCAATTTAAAAACAGCCAGTCACTTATTTTGAAAAGAAGTATTAAGGCAAAATTTACTCACCTCCATTAGGGTATTGCCTTTCTGTTTGTAGACAGTGACGGCTGCCCAGATGGGTACCTGACCTACAGCCAGCGCGGCCAGTGCTCCACCAGCATAGTAAGGCCAATCCGTCCTTTTTATTACGTCGCCCCCAACTTCTGGAGCTTTCAATTCAGTTAATGAATAAATGAAAATTACCTGAAAAACAGAGGAATCGGTTAAATGAGGCTTCCAGCATTCTTCTATTTACTCTAATATTTAATGCAGAAACATTAAAAAAATTATTGTGGTGTAACGTTGATAATTAAGGCAGAGCAACATACAAATTAGTTTAATGTTGGAATACTAAGACTCAGTCGTGTCTAGGGGTTAGAGTTCTGTTACATCTTATCGTAAAGCTGATACTAAATACCTATCCAGTCTTCTTCTTAAACACAATTAAGCTAATATCCATAGCAAGAGTTAGTGAGGTTCCTATGTTTATGGTACCAGGTTAACAATATAGAATTCCGCAGAACCTAGTCTGAAGAATTTTCTCCCTTTGGGTGAGATGCAGTATGTCAGCCAAACATGGTTTCTCGTCCTTGTAGTTAGCGGGGGGTCAACTGAACCTGTCTTTATTTCATCGAGTTTATAGATGGTGACCATTACATCGTAGCTAAAATAACTACGAGGTAAGGTTTAGAAAAAAAGGATGAGGTATTTTATTCCAAGAAGTGCCAGCCTATGACGCATACCTATGGCCTACATTTGAGTGTATTCACCATTTATACTCTTGCCGGTCAAAGAATGGATCCAACAACCCAACGCACCATGTGTGGGTCAGTCTGTGGCCTTGCCACTGACGTCACAGTTTTCTCTTCTTTCTTAGAACTTTTCTCATTCTATTAGTACCTTATAACGTTAGCGGGTGTGATAGCTATGGTCTGTTACAGTGGTTTATGAAAAACCTTTACGAAGCTAATGTAGCTACTTTGTAAAGGATAGTTTAACACCTCAACGTGGGCAACCAGCATCGAACACGCCGTCATTTTCAAAAATAAAATACAAAGCAAAAGATTTTGTTGTGCACAACTGAAGGAACGAGCTAGAAACCTCATCCAGTTAGACTATAAACGTAGGCTAGTCAAAAGCCTACCAGTCAGTACCAACACAAAAGGAGATGTAAGAAGGCTACAAAGCTAATTGCTATTGCCAATTTTTAACCAGAGTTTTAACTTTACCTATTTTGGACAGCGTTAATAACTCCCTAGGAATGTTATTAAAAGTATTTGAAAATAATATTTTTTTTTGTATCGTATGCCCAAATTTGTTATGCCACACTAATTCTTTAAAACAATGCCATGTCAGTTTGGCTTACTGGTAGGACTTCTGCCTTTAGTTTCAAAGGTCGAGGCTTCAATTCCCCGCTCAGGCAGTCTAACATTTAAGTTCAAAAGGCAACGTAAATAGGTTTACATCAGTATTCATATAACACTAATCGAGTCCATTTGGCTCTCCGTCCTGTTTAATTCTATTTAGAAGTGGTAATATTAGTACAGGAAAATACTAAGCAACATTGGAAAAATACAGATCAAAACAGTTGAGACTTACGGCAAGGCCAACGGGCACAATAAAAGCCCAGCAGATCTTCCAGTAATACCCTATGGATCGTTCCAGCATAAATTCAATGTCTTTGATAAACCGTTTAATACCTGTAACACACACACACACAAAAAAAACACTTATTAAGCACCTTAACACAATTTGTGCGTCCTTTGGTGTAATGATAGTAACAACTTTCGGTCTTACCGTATATCCACATGATTGAAACTGCCTCCAGGAAAGCGAAGATGAAGATGGTGAATCCAGCACCATACGAGTCAACCAAATTGTTGATATAGTCACCACCCTGCAGAGAAAAGAAAACAATTACACATTAAGGACAATGAGAAATTCTGAGTAAAGACCTCACTAGACGTCCTTCTAGCAGAGAATATCTAGTTAGGGGACGGGTAAAACAGGGATGCGAACCGAGAAACCAAAAAGATTGCAATCATTTGTAATGCTATTTTCATCTATGTGGAGAAAACGCCACCTGTGACCAATAATTTTCTTATTTATTTAGAACTTACAAGAGCTGAATCCGTCATACTATGCATTCCATCGGGGTTTTTCGATTAGCGTGGCTGATCGTAAAACCATGGCTCTATCTAATGAGAAACCTAGAAAAACTTACTCTAAGCCTACAACAACCCAGCTACTTTTTTAGTTAAGCAGTAACAACGCAAACTGACTACCACTAATCGGCAGCATGAACATTGTTAATACAATGGACGCACCACTTATTGTTGATAGTTGATGGCCATTTACTTGCTGTACTGCTTGTTGTAGTTTATAAGGCGTACGGATCAGAGCCAGGGCTCTCGAAAAAATCAAATCAAATCAGCAAATGCTTCAATTTACGTGATTGAAATCCTTACTCTAGCCAGGGCTATCTACAGTACTGGCCGGATCTTAAATGAAAAATAGCATTACGAGACTGGGTTGGCAATATGGCCGCCGAAAGTGCCGCTGATGCGATTGAGTTGCCACATTTTATCAACCGAGGGCGACACCCTTCACACAAACTGCCATCGAACGTGTTGCTTTTTTTTTGTAAGCGCAGTGAAAAAGCTTAACTGTGGCTGAGTGATATTTTTAAACACCATTTAAAAATACTCTTATAAATAATAAAAAATTTGCCACCAAATGTAAAAATTTAAATTATTATTTCGAAAACCGCCACTAGCTGCCAATAGATGTCGCATCGCACCGTACAAAGTTGCTACCTCGAAGAAGAGTCCTCGACGAAATGAACCAGACATGGGGGCCTTTTTGTCTACCCCCCTAATATCGTTGTAGAGCGGGCCAGTTAGTTTAGTGGCCATGCTCTAGCAAAGCCACAAAAATTAATATCTCCGTTCTTCAGTATTTTTCGACGAAACTTGGTCAGATAGTAAATATCTGGGCACTGGCAAAAATAATATGCCACCAGAAAAAAAACTACACAAAAATGACATCTGAAACAAAACCCACAAGGGTGAAAGAACACGCCAAGTTTCAGCCAATCAAAGAATCAAAGTAGTGATGTCAGAACAAAAATGACAACCACCAAGTTGCTACATTAGTTGCCAAGCTAATTCCTCCGAATATTACTCCAGATGTTAAATGAATAACTTGACCATTGCTACGGATTGCAACAATGGTCAGGTTTTTCATTTTAATCTTTAATATACTAATAGTCGGTGGGATTAGATTGACAACTAATGTCACAACTAAGTGGCAGCTAATTTTGTTCTGATATCACTACTTTGGTTGGGTGAAACTTCACGGGTTCTTTTGCCCTGTGGATTTTGTTTCAGATAGTAGGTTGAAAAAAGCTGGTTTACCGTGGATTTCAAACAATGGGCTTTGATTCCCACCATTTGACGGTTTTCAAAACGTGAGGACACCTCGAAAATTCACATCAAAACAATCATTTTACAGCGTAAATAATCAGGTAACCGATAACAAACTTGTTAAATGCGTCACACTTACCGGAGTAATATACAGGAGGCCAAGGGCATAACACACAACACTGATTCCAAGTCCAACCTTCCACTTGGGAACATGAGGAACCTCGTCACAAATCACGGTGAGCACATTCCCCACTTGGGACACCTGTCCAACAAACCAATCAATCGATTACAATCAATCACTATTAGTGACCCATCCTTAGAGGGAGTTTTAGGCCCCTTCGACAACGGTACATCAAACGTTCCAAGTAGGCTTAATTGCCCCTAGATTCGGTTTATGAAGACAAATCGATCCCGGAGGGTGGGCAACTTAAAACGCGGCTTAAGAGACGAGATGGGGGGGGGGGGGGGAATCGCAGGTAATGGCTTTTAGGACTATAAGGACTCGGCTTCAGTTTCGATTTCTGCCCACGAGACAAAAACAGGAAACACGAAATCAATGTTGGTGAAACATGATCTCATTCTCGCTCGCCATGACGTTTGATTAACGCTTCTCCCGTGCTTCCAATGCCAAGTGAGGATTTTTGGATCGAAGATGCTGCGCCACTCGAATTATTAGAGATGTGTGGCTGCTTGCTGCTGCGCTGGTTAACTTTAAAGGTGATATCCCCCTTCTCCTTGATGGGTCAATTCGGTCCTATTGTGCAATCCTAATCGCCAAGGAAAGGACCAATAAGGTTCGCTGCAGGGACGATTTTACAGAATTGGAACTAGATTTTCACATAAGGATTAGTTAAAACTATCACCTGGCTGGCAAAACCAACAAGACCATGAACGAAACACACATTTTAATTTTCGGCTGTAATGTCCATTGTGCAGGTCTTGGTCACAAGATATGATGAAAATGCGATTTGAAACGGTGACCCCCCCCCCCCCCGACACACACGCAGGCAACAAGCAACAATCCGCCATTTTGTAATTTATGCGAAGGAAGACTGTTACTGGCTGTGTGTGGGATTGTGGGATTTGCTCCCAAATGTAAATCGTATTTTCATCATATTTTGTTACCAAGGCATGGATATCACGACTGAATAAAATTTGTATTTCGTTCATGATCCTGTGGGTTTTGCCCAGTGGCGCACCCCAAGGGGGACAAAGGGGAGCACTTGCCCCTCCCAGGGGCCAAGATTTTCAGTAAAACTGAGCTATTGCAAGAACCTCAATTTTTTTCTACTAACACCTCCTTTTCAGATACAGTAACGCTGGTTTATGCCAGAATGTTCTCAATAATCAAAATATTTTCTCGAGCTCACGGTTTTCGCCATCCATCGCACCCCCCTCCCCCTCCCCCCAGTGCGAATAATTATCTATATCAAAGCTGAACAAATAAGTAAGGAATTTGCTGCCATTAAGAAAATTTCTCAAATTAAGCATGAAAAATTACCGGAATTATTAAAACTACATTAACTTTCGGACCCATTTTTACATTTTTTTGGCCTTCTCCAAATAAAATTTCTCTGTGCGCCATTGGTTATGCCAGCCAGGTGATAGTTTTATTATCAATTCTCAACTCCCCCCAAAAATGATTTTTTTTTTACTGTAAATACAAACCAATCTTTGGAAATAGCTTAATGGCTTTTCTTTAGAAGTCACAAACGAATACATACTGAAGCAAAAGCATTGGAAGTCACCGGTAACACCTTTACCCACTTACAATTTACAGCAGTCATTCTCTTAATCACAGAAGAAAGGAAATTTTTTACACTAGTCACACAGACCGTCCCCCTCCTCCTCCTCCCAATCCCCCTCTTCCATACGAGAGCACAATCAGTTTGGGAGTAGACATTTTTAAGAGCACACAGTTTAGACCACAGAAAGTTAAACTGATGTTTACCACGCACCGCCATACTTGTCAAATACCTATGTGTATAAATGTTTGTGCCCTAAAATTTCTTGGTGCAATTTTATTTTCGGAAGGTAGGCCCCATGAACATTTAAAAAATGTAGCCATGTCCTTAGAAAAAAATGGATAAAATAACGTCATGTTTATAAAATTGCAAAATGTTGCTTGCTTGGTTTTACAATGAAATTATGCAAAAAAAATATATATATATATATATAATGTTAAAAAAATTTGCTTTTTCAACAACTAATATTATTTTAAAAGGCCAGGGGCAATTCCATCTTGCTCCCCCCCCCCCCCCCCAACCCCGTCAGAAAATCGCAATTACTTGGGTGAGCGAGAAATGCTACAACGCATTAACTGACGGAGCGTAGCATAGCCATAACAGACAATGAATTTCAAAATGTTGGTTTGTTTGTTTGTTTGTTGGTTGCACTTTTTTAGTCTGGGTGGAGCCCAAACCAGATGGCAGATTGCTATAAAATTTGCAACGTTGCTACATAGCCCTGAAACTATTGCTGATCTCGAATTTGCCGTAAATTGATCAATTATAATCCAGAAATTACAATTTTTCGAATTTATCGATCTAACACTCGCCGTTGTAAGTTCGGAATCCTGAATAGTTAAGGAATTCCGACGAAGCATACATTGTGAAGCTGGTAATCAAGGGAACTTTAAAAAACCGTCAAAAAAATCTTCGTTGCTTCTTTACAGCTAACAATATTTTGCGACGTAACTCAACGAAATAATAACATTTGATTTTCGCATTTTAACTATTAGAGGAAGGCACGTAAATGGCAAAAAAAAAAAAAAGGATTCGTTAACGGCTCACATTTGTTTCATGTGAAAAAGCGATTCACCCAACATGGTGACCGAACTGACGTTTACACTATCAACTGGAATCCAAAATGTGAAATCTTAAATCGCTGCAGCACATGAGGAAACGGCTTATAAAAAACGAAAGTAAACAGCAGACAACGTGTTTATACCACAGCATGGAACAATAAGATGGCTTGGCATTATAATTTCAAGATTCCTGGATGCTATGGAAACCGAACTCTCAATCCCGTGTTGAAAGAATGATTAGGCCTAACCTCGAACGCAGTTCTCTGCAGTTTGTCGCTTACGAAATTAAAACGGCAGCTAAAAATTAGGTCTAAAAGTTCTGAAAGCTTTAGAATTATTTAAATGCTATCTTCAAACCCAAGCTAACAACGTTTGACCTTTTATCTCGAGGCCGAAATACTTAACGTACTAAACTGGTCCCAAAAGTGGCAACTTCCGCTTTCAATTGGGAAATGCCATACATTTCATGTTGGTTCCCGGGACTGTAGTAATGACTATTATCTGGAAGAGTCAATTTTATCCTCCGTGTGTGAAGTAAAAGATTTAGGAATCTGGTTTACAGACAACCTTAAGCCATCACTTCATTGCCAGAAGGTTTATGCAGCGGCATTTCGCAGGTTGACTGTTGTAAACAGATGTTTTACCTCCGGGAATACTCGTAATAAGATCTGGGCTTTTAAGACTTTTGTCCGTCCCGTTTTGGAATACGCTACCCCTATATGGTCTCCGTACCTTCTTAAGGACATCGACTTGATCGAGTCTGTGCAACGCAAATTCACCAAGAGTTTGCCTGGCCTACGTGAGTATAACTACAAGGATCGCCGCAGGATGACGGGCCTGGAATCTTTGGAGATTCGCAGGCTTAGATTCGATCTTATTCTTGTTTACAAGATCCTTCGAGGTTTGATTTCGGTCGACTTGCCCTTTTTCGATGTCTCTACACACACACATGCAACCAGGGGCCACCGATGGAAATTGATGGCAGGGCTCCCATCTTGAATGTCGAAAAAAATTTTTTTCCGTCCACTTTGTACCAGTGTGGAACTCACTTAGCGCAGAAACAGTATATATGGACACTGTATCTGGATTTCGTAGGATTCCAAGACTCAATCCTTGGAAAAGTTTTTGAAGAGGTTTTAAAAAATATTTTTTAAACCTTTTGCTGTTGTGCCAGCTTTTTTAAACATCCTCTTCTCGTGTTTCGTTCAGGCACGGTGTAAGTGGCTCACCACCCTTCCGGTAGCCCTCCACATACATGTGGTAAATTGATATATTATTATTATTATTATTATGCCCCAGAAGTGTGTGCTTCAACATTGTTACAGGAGGTGGCACAGGGAGCCACGGATCTATTGAATCATTTGATTATTGTAAAGTTACTGATGATTGTTTAGCTTGTAGTAGTATTAATATTTTAAAACTAGGAAAGATACTCTGCAATAAATATAAACAATGTAAGCATTATTGGCGGTGACACCCCCTTTGCCAGCTTAACCACGGCGGCTAACGTGGCACTTTACTTTTAGCGGAAAGACACTGCAAATAACGAAACGGAACTAAATGTAGGAGCAAACGAAGCCTCTTAAAATTAATGTGAAACTTAGCTTAGGCCTACCTACAATAAAAAAAATCTCAAATGAAAATAAGATCAGCAAGAGTACCAAAAGGCAAACGTAAGTGAGTGAGTACTGCTTGCAAAGTCATTAAAATGAGAGTAACTTTTTTTTTCTTTTTAATTTTGACGAGCCTTATGTCAGCCGAAGCAATTAATGCTTGTATGGCTGAACCGGCTCAATTTTGAACATTACCAGATTTTTTTAGAGAAGAAAAAATCTGGTAAAGGGAGGTGCCAGCCAGGGGATTCGACCCGGGAAACCTCCGATCATCGTCGGGGCCGAAAGATTGTCCAGAATAGCCAGAATACATCCCATAGCCGCTGAAGGAGCATGGTAGCCTCTCACACTACCCTGGCCAGCAGTCCTGGCAGGGACTTTGCCAAGGGTTCGACCTTTCCAACCTCTCTCACAGCTCAGCCACGATGACCACAACTACACATTCAAAATAAATTTCTATCTGCTCCACCTACAATAGGCTCAAAGCCTGTTTCCTAGTTTATTTTCTGTATTATATTTTCCAGCTTACATCGCAATTGGAACCAGAGATGAAGCCGAAGCAACCGAACCAAGCAACGAATTATTTAACACCGATCACAACGAGCAGGTGACTAGATCTAGTCAAGGTATTCAATACAGTTGCTTTCTAGTATTTAATATGATAAATGAAAAGTTCCAATTTTGGTACGTTTCTTTAAATGAAGTTTAGGAATGTATTTATTTCACTAAAAGACATGGGGGGGGGGTCCTCTTTCCCCAAGAAGACCTGGGGAAATGTGTGGTGTTCGGCTGTTAAACCAATCCCAATTTCAGAAGTTTCCATTTCAATGCTACTCCTGCTATGTCTAGCCTGCAGTTCCCACCTTAAGTTAGGATCCAACATGGCCGCAAGTGCAGTTCCGAAAGAAACGATTTTGCGGTCGGATATTTAGTATGTCCAATGATTGCCTGGGCCTCCGAAGTCCACGGCCAGAAGGAAACCACAAACTCATGTAAATTGTGTCTCGGTTGGCAGGTCACAGGACCATTGGAACATTCCAGAATACCACAAAGCAGGGAAACGGCTGTTCGGTGACCAGCAATCTCTTAGGTAGAAAAGGAAACGGTTTACAAAAGACTTCATTAAAATTGGAAATACATTTTATTGTAGTTATTCAAACTGGTCCTTTCTTAGCTATCGCCTGAAGCAGTGTTTGTACAACTTGACATTGCGACGGCGTCCACCGACAGCTATTTTTAATACCAAGAACTCATTTCCGGTCTAACGGTAGCTACTCGAAGGATTATTTACGGCAGCGGATGCGGTGGTCACATTTACTTAGCACTACTTAAAACCAGAATTGGATATTAAGGCATTGTGAAAAGTGTAATTAGATGCTTATTAATGAATACTAGATAAAATTAAATATCTTAGATTGTTTTAGGTTAGACTATATTTGATTGTTTCTGACGTGGCATCGGTTGTTAAAACCACTTCTGGTTTTGAGTATTACTAATTAGTGACAACCGATGTGGACAGCCCTATTTCTTTCATAGGATAAGACAAAGAATTTGAAAATGTATACCTTTCGGGCAAAGAAAACAAGGAACACGCTGAAAAATGGTTTCGCATTAGTTTGAACTATAGGACACGGACATTACAAAGATATTTTTTCCCCACGCATAATTAAGGTGTCACAGAAATAAGCAAAAACACGTGACTCTATTCTAGTTCCATACGGAAAGTAATTTCCTGCTGCAGCCACAAAAGAAATAGATACATGAGGTTTTATTTTCGATTTGTGAAGCTTGGATTTAGCAAAAAAAAATCTAATGTAACATCTTGCTGAACGTTAAGTTAATAAATAGAAATAGAGTTTACAAAACACTTAAAAACGGAAATTACTTTCCAGCATTGCCTTTTTAATACAGTGCACTCTGGCAAATTTTCGGGAGGCATTACCTCTCATCTTCACCGACCGTTGGCACTTTCTCAGGCGTCTCTCTTGCCTGGATTTAAAGTTCAGTGGCTGGTGGTAGTATTAGTCAAACTTTAAATCCAGGAAAATCGAGACGTAAATCGAAGCCAGTTTTCAAAAAGTATGGGGATGACGTGAGGCCCTGGGATGCGGAGGTCTCTTTTTTTTTTGGCTGGGGAGGGGGCGCTCCTCAAGGCGCTCCACACCCGTAACCGTAAGGGTGGTAAGAGTTTCCCCCAAAAGAAGAAGTCAAAGTGAAGTACAATTTGCAACGTTGATGTGCTAATTGTTTTATTTATCGCTGTGGCTGCCAGTTCGGGGAGGGTGGGGTCAGGGCACACTGCGAAATTTTTGTAATTTTGTTTGGGAAGAGCAAAATAACTGGAATTAAAAATGGGGTCGAGGAATTCAGCTAACGATTGTAGGATTACTGGGTTACTCGGTTCCTGGATTACTGCGCCCAAATTTTGTCACCAGGATACCAGAAACACGTTGTTGTGTGGAAAGAGTGCAAAGACGAGCAAGAAAATTTCTTGCCGATATCCCATTTCTTGCCTTACGAGCAAAGGATGCAACAAATCCAATTTACATCTCTGGAATAAACTTATTAATAATGACCTGCCTCGCGCTTTTAGAGAACGCTTGAAAGTGAACGAAAAGCGTAAAACGAGAGGTCATTACTACACCTAACTTAAACCAAGAGTTAGAACCAACTGTGGAAGGTTCTCTATCTGGTTTAGAGCCATTACAGCTTGGAACTGCCTTCCAGAACACGTCGTGAAGGATACATCTGTTGAAATCTTCAAGAGATATTTTGATGAACTTTATAATCTTTTGCAGACTTTTGTTCGCCTGTTGGGCCATATAAGTTTTTCTTTCGCCGTCTTTCTATTATGTTATGTTATGGTGTTATGTTATGTTATGTTATGTTATGTTAGGGGAGGGGATGGTTTCTCCTTCCAAACCTCTACCTGCACGGATGTTTTAACTGTATAGTGTATGGACTACAAAAAAATAGTCCAAAAGAAAAGTTTACGTGCTAAACTCACTATGAGTTACCTTCGTAGAGTATAGCCATACCAGTCAAGTTTCTTTTTATTTCTTAGATCTAGAGTGTAAGCTACCAGTTTTTAATTGTTTCGCATGTTATGCTTCAGCTCTTTTATTTAATTTCAAATTCGCATTTTTTAAAACTAAGTGCAAGAGGTTCGTGTGAACGCCTTCATTCCTCTCACTTCGTATACACGTTCTAAAATTAAAAAAAAAAAAGACAGATCGCAAAGCTCTGACTTTATATCTTTTTATGCAAATCAACTTGTTTACCGATAGTGAAACGACAGTTTCAAGTTCATTAGGCACGTAAATGTGCCCCCATCTATTAGAAAGGCAATTTGAGTTCTAATTGGTTTTGCTGGTTCGGTTATTCAATAAAGTCTCTGCGACGATACAGTCAAATGAAAATCAGTAAATTATGATTAAATTCGCGGAACCTGATTTAAAGTTAAAGAAGGGGAAAAAAACATAAATGGAAGAAAAGTTTGTAACAAGGTTAAAACAAAGTTATGAAAAAGTAAAAAAAAAAAGCAGCCTAACTTAGTTTTGAGTACTTATAACCCGCACGCGTAATAGCTAAGTTTTGAGTTAAATGCTACCTCTGGGAACCATCAACGAATACCGAGAAACCCCCTTTTGGAGAGTAGTTAACAAGTTTTACAGCCACGACTTTTTTTTCTGACCAACAAC
Source organism: Lithobius niger (assembly GCA_023313725.1). Classification (NCBI taxonomy): domain Eukaryota; kingdom Metazoa; phylum Arthropoda; class Chilopoda; order Lithobiomorpha; family Lithobiidae; genus Lithobius; species Lithobius niger. Next base: position 38,677 of record JAHWFP010169990.1, read on the forward strand.
AAAATAATAAAGGTAAGATTTCCGTGTAGGCGTTCTGGAGCCTGGATTTAGTCAAAAATCTTCTTCCCATGGGTGAGGGGGGATAGAAAGTGGGGGTTTGAAGGGGCTTCATGACGAGGCTGGTTCTAAATTACCTCCGCCAGTTTATAGCCATGAGCACGAATTTAATGGCTAATGTTTTGAGCTGTTGAAGAATCCGAACCGTAAGGAGTCGCACTCTCTACGCACCAGAAATCCCTTAGCCTTTATTCCCACCCAAGAAAACTAATTTCGCCTGAAAAGCAAATTCATTAAGAGAGATGTGCCGTTGTTGAGAAAGGAGAGACTCTGCAAGTAATGAGGCGATTTCTGAATGGTACCATTAGAAAGACAGACACGTTGGCAGGGAAAGGCAAGAAATATGGCGGCACGTGAAACCTTGAAGCCAGCTTAAGTTAAAAACAAGGAAGATACGTCGATAAGTTCAGCGCGCTGAGGATTTTAAGCCAGACTGCAAAGAAAGTTAGAATTCAGCAGACCAAAGCACAGGGAATTGTCGACGCTCGCACGCCGCATGGATACAAAGTACTATTAGGAGTAGGATTGATGGGAAGACATCCCCACCTTTCAGAAAAGCCTAAGTATGTCCATTGCGGGCTATTAAAGAGCTCGCAAGAGCGCTTTGAATTCGAAAACCAACATTCGTTTTTGTCGCTACACGTTACCTCTTCACCTTTAAAGGGGCATTGGACGGCCCCTATCTTAGTTAAACGATTTCCGTTAGAATTGAAGGAACGAGTAAATCCCCTCCTTTCAAAAACTTCATGTACATTTCTGGCTATTATAAAGCTCGCAAGAGCACTTTGAAACCGAATGTCATAACAACCAATTGAAAAAAGGAGTACTCGTGCAAATTAAGAGTGGCAAACGTGAATTACGATTTTAGGATTCAATGGTTGCCTTTACCTAAATGTGGTAGCCTATGTCACCTTCCCTGTCCAGATTTGTGTAATGAACGTTTTTAATTTTAATGTGACATTAAGAAATCGATAATTTGCAGGTTCATGCTATCGGTGCTGCGTAAAAGCGGTGTTTTATTTTATATTATCTCCTTCGTTATCGTTTGGAACCCTTTCTAGGATGTGTTCGTATGCCTCAATGATTACCTATGCACATTTTTATTCTTTTGTCGAGCGTGTAAGGTTTAGAGACTGGGCTATATACATTTAATGGAAGGGGTGAAACTAGCCAGAAGTCATATCATAGAACGAACTGATTTTTCTTTTATAATCATTATTATAATCACTGGAACTCGCGTTCAATTTCTTTATTGTTAAATTGTCGCACGTTTTAAGTCATTATTCATACCACCACGTTGTCCAGAGCGATCTGAGAAGCTTTTCAGTTTTTGTAATCCCATCAACTTCCGGTAATGGCCCACGGCTGTATGCGGCAGCAAGCAAAAACAGTCATAACTCAATAAAGATCTAAAACTGAACACCCCTCTATCCCACTCACATCTGAATAGCGCTATGTATCCAGGTTTATTTTTGCAAAACAATGATCGAACGGATTTCACGAAGTACTGCTGTAGTTTTCCGGGTGTTGTTTTCTCGACATGAATGTTGATGCAGTTCTGCCAAAAAATATTTAATGCAACATGCTTTGCTCAGACTGAAAACTTTTCTCTGCTGAAATTTGTTATGACATGTTATCTTTATTGCGACATTCTTTGGGAAATTTTGAAACTACTGATTTTAGTTCGAAGGCCGGCTGTAGCTCTTAACACCTGCTGGCCTTGTTATTTGTTCCAAGATTTGTTATTTGGTATTTGGTTCGTTTTTTTTTATCACAGCTGTGAAAGATATTTTTGTGTGCTTATGAGGACGAATCCATTTCCAAGGATTCACGAATGCAAGTCCACTAATTTTTGTGTGTTTCTGAAAGTCGAATACATTTTGCTAAGCTCAAAAGCAAAATGATGTCAAGTGAATGTGTGACAACAGGATCTCACCACAGCACATAAACCCAGGCTTAGCAGAAACTATCAGATTTCTAAGTCTAGTCTGTAGATTACCTTTTTTTTATTCATTTTATTTAAATAAATAAATGAATAAGGTAATCTACAGACTAGATTTAAAATTCTGGTATTTTCGGTTAAGCTTGGGGGTTGTGTGTTATGGTGAGACCCTATTCCAATGCGACAAATATCCGATTTTATGAACGAGTAGAACAGCCTCCTTCTGCATATTACATATGCTTTCTTCGCCTTTGCCGAAACTTATTTTGAATGCACTTAGTTATTTTTAACAAATATATTCAAACATGAGTGGTGAATGCTTTACCACTTTCTTACAATCACCAGTGATTGGAAGCACAAAATTGTTTTTTTTGACGTTGTACACATGATGTACAGTAATTTACCTAATTTCTAACTCAATAGCGTTAGCATTAATTAAACAGACTGACATAAGAAACCGATCCATTTGCTATAAAGAAATGTAGTACATAATTGCCATTTCAAATCAACACAAAACTGCATGGACAAAAACTGTCCGTTTTAGCATGACCATGTGTCAAGATGACATCACAACGTGCATGAAACATTCTTATGAATACTCACCGAGCTTCCAATTCCCAAGGTAAAAAGCATGAGGAAAAAGAGAATGGCCCAGAGTTGTTGGACGGGTACATTGGCCAATGCCTGAGGATATACCATGAACGCCAGCCCAGCACCTGAAATAAGGATTATTGCAGTTACAAAAGATGTATGGTAGAACTCATGTACCATTTACAATCTGTAACTGTTCATTGTACATTATTTACTCCTCCATTAAGATCTGGCCATCATGTAGGGTAGTAGAAACATTACATCATTGAAGGATTTATTAACCCTTTGAACACTGAATAACTATTATTGCCTCGTAAGTAAGCATTTTTTTCCGACCCGTACCTCATACGGGTCCCACGTCTGAGTAACATCTGTGTGGACCCGTACATAGGACCAAAAAATAAGGGGATCGGTGGAGGTGTGACATCCCCTCCCAACCAAAACTCTGGATAGGGATAAATGAATCTCAGCCAGAAAAACCTGAATGTGGACAAATAAACTTATAATACAAGATGAAGATTATGGGTTGACTCCATAAAGTTTACATTCAATACAGATTAAGAGACAAGTATTATATATTCAGCCTTCTCATGGAGCCGCTATCAGGCATAAAAAACAAACAGAGTAAAAACGACAGAGGCCAAGCACCTATCAACCACCACCGGCCATTTTACCAGTAATAGCTGAGCTACTTCCGGTAAAATGACTGGCAATGGTACTCTGTTATGTATGCCTGATGATGCCCCATCAGCAGGTGGAAATGTAGCGTACTTGCCTCGCAATTCTGTATTGAATGCAAAATTTATGGAGTCGACCCATAATCCTCATCTTATATGTTTTTGCCTCTTTGAATGGTTTAAAAATGTTGTTTGTTTGTTCTTGTTTTTATCTTTTTAGCCTGTACTGAGGAGGTCTCTATATTGGCCGGAAAAGTTACTTTTTAAAATTAAATTTGGTGTAGTTCTAGCCCGAACAATCGGAAGTGTTTTTTTTTTTTTTAATATTTGACATTAGTACGGCTCAGGAAATCAAGCAACTCAATTATAGTAAATTCACAGGAGAAGAACACCAAGAGTTGAGGGTTTACATCGACCAGCCCATCCGTTAATAAATACAGCCGTCAGCAATGCTTTGTCCTTTTATCGTGGGAGACATCCCTTCATGTGCATGTGTCTCTATGGTAAAGTTAAGACAATGCTGTCTTTCTTTCTTGAGTTTTCATCACTTATGAGACTTTGCAGATCTGTACACCTTAAACAAAGACAAACAACTATTTCCCATTTTCCAACCGTTCTTAAAGAAAATGTTTGTGTAGCAGACTTACGGCATTAATCTGCTGTTTATTTATGGTGGTATTTTTTACGATAAATCTTGTTAACTTGACATGTACCACTGGTTGTACACATTTATGGTTTCCAAGCTTGCTATTTAGCATAAACCAGGTTTTGCACACACCACCAACGATTTCTTTCCATACCCTTTCCAAACTTTGGAAGTTTTCCTTGTTTTTTTTTTTCACTTTCCATACCTGTCTTGGGAAAGTTCTTTCCTGCTTACATATTTTTACTTGGCAAGCCTGGATGCTGCCAGGTACTCACTGAAGTAAATTTAAAATAGGTCTCTTGTGATTAAATATAGCAAATCACTAGCAAATCTGTACATCATTTGTTAACCAGAAAAGGCTTGACTCTTCCGAAGCAATTCTCTCAAAGTCAACACAAAAATGAAAACGATTGTAGTGGCTAACTGGGCCAATGATAAAAAATCTGCTTCTGACAGAACACATTTGAGTAAATTTCTGGTCAATGGCTATTTGGCACTGGCAGTCTGCTCTTGATGCAACAGGAAACATTTTAGCCAATTTCCTGGTCAATGGCTGTTTGGCACAGGCAGACTGGCACAGGCACCCAGTGCATTAAAACGCCTATTTTTGAAATTTTCAAAGCAGCTGCAGCTGATATGAATAAAACTATGCTTTTTCCTCAGCAGGCCATGAAGATGACGAAGATCACGACTAAGCTCTTTTTTTGGATCCAGAAATATGACCGATGTGACTATATCATCCCTGACGTAAGTTGGCTGCAGATGTGAGATTGTGCGTCTTTATTCTAGTGGTATCTTCACGCATTTTTTTTTATAACGATGGCATCCACAAATTTATACAGGAAGTTGTCATCCATAAAATTTGCTGTGTCACCAAAGGTCAAACTTACCTTTTTCTACGACGTCCGACACGTCTTTGCCCGTGTTGTGCGCCATGTTACCCAAAACTGCAAAAATCGTGAAACCGGCAAGAAGACTGGTGATTGTGTCAAGTATACTAACAATCATGGCATCTCTGCAATAAATTTAAATTCGGAATACGTTAAATAAATTCAATCCCATATAGCTGGGATATAAAATACAACCATAAATATCACAAACCTATGAATAAAACTGTACGCACACAAATAGAAAAGGTGTCAACACTGTAAACTGGAGGATTTGGTAGCTCAACCTAACGACAATAAAATTGTTCAACCACATACAGTTTCAGCTAAATCATACCACACATCGTGATGCCAGAAGTCAGTCAGTTTTTATAGGCTAAACTGATATTGTCTTAAAAATTAACAGTTTGGTTGTCAGTAAATGATATCAGCTTAACCTAACAAAGACAAAACTACTTGAAATCAAGTAGCTCTCACCCACAGAGATCTTTAGTCAGTCTGTTTCGCATTTGTTTGGGCTCGTCAGCAGAGAATACTCTGTGGATCACAGCAAAGGCACCTTGCTGGTGATAATTTGACAAGCACACAACCGGACTGGTTTCAGCAAGCTAAAAAATAGAAATCACTGCTTGTTTGGGGCTTCATTCTACCAAGAATTTATAGGGTTTGGGAGGAGAATTTGTAACTCTAAAATGTCCCAATTGAAACACGTTAGATTCGTCCCCATTAGTTCAGTCTGAGTTTTCAGAGGGCGCCACGTGTTCTATCTGGTAATTTTTGCTCATTTTTCAGCCCGAATCTAAAGTAAACTAAATTACGACTAAGCTAGGCTAATTAATAATTAAATATAAACTAGTTTCGCTTTGTTTAGTTTAATTTTAGGCTAAAATCTGAGTAAAACTTACCACATAAAACACGTGGCGCCCTCTATAAACTAAGACTGAACTAATGTGAACGTATCTAAGACGTTTCATATGGGTCTCAGTCACAAATTCTCCTCCCCAACCCTATAAATTCTTGATTCTACTGAATATTACGCACTCAAATTAGGCCTATTAGGAAACAGTCTGCCTAGAGATCTCTGTGGGTGAGAGCACCTTGATTTCAAGTGATCAACTGCCATTAATAAGCCTAAATGTGGGTGTCTAACATTCAGTAGAATGTAGTCCCATACAAGCAGTAGTTTTTGCTTTTTAGCTGGCTGAAACCTGTCTGGGTTTGTGCATTTAATAGACCAACTCATTCAACCTAGTACTGTCATAGTTAAATCATATCATGCATTTCCATGCTAAAGGACGTACTGGAACCCATCACGATTAGTTTGTGTAGGCTACTCACGTTCAACTACTTTTAATCATTAACAGTTTGGTTGTCAGTAGATGAGGCTAAATAACTGGATTACTCAGTTTTAGACATTGACACTCCTCTATAAGATATTCCTAATCAAGCTAAACTGCAATGAACAAGATCAAATAGATAAAACTCGACAATCGTATACTGGCAAAGAGAAATCCATAACACTGCGAATTCGTAAGATTTCGTAGTCAACTTCAGAGGAATACAATGCTAAAAAGTAAAACTTTTTACTACGCCAAAAGTTAATGCATCTGACATGCTGAACAACTCTTGGACAAATACCACACTACAGCGAAGCCATGGTCAGTAAACTATCCGGCCCAATCTACAAGAATATTATGGGGTAGACAAAATGGCCACCACGATTTGCTCATTTCTACGAGGTCTGTTAAGGAATTGGCCAAACTAATCACATCTTTGGGCGGCGAGTAGCGACATCTCTTGGCAACTAGTGATGGTTTTTAAATTAATAATTAAAATTTTTGCGCACGTTTGCGCGACAAATTTTTATTATCTATAAATTTATTTTTAAACAGTTTTTAAAGTTATCGATCAGCCACAGTTAAGCTATTTCTGTGTGCTTGGAAAAAAAAGAGACACGTTCGTTCCAGAAAGTTTGCATATGATACATTGGCAATTTGGCATTCTTTGTACTGTCAGAGTCGCCGTTGGCTGAAAGAAAGCGGCAACAGGGCAAATCGGCACTTTCGGTGGCCATATTGTTCAAACCAGTCGTGTACCGGTATGATATTTTTCACTCAAAGGCTGACCAGTACCGTAGTAGAGCACTGTTAAAGCTATCAAAAGGTGGGCTACAAAGAACTTGCAAATTAGTTAAACCTATGTTTCAATTCTGTCAATCTAAATTACAATGATTTCCAATACAGTATTTGAAAAGCCGTGTGCAAATGACTTTGAAAACCTGAACTCATAATAATAATGAAGAAAATTTACGCAAAATTTCAAAGTTCAGCACAGTAACAACAGTACCGCAAATTTTCAACGAACCAAGGTTGTTTTCAGTCCAAACACGTTTGTCTTCTTTAGGCGAGATGCTAGTTGTTAGAATTTGAAATGTATCGTTTGGTTGTTGGATCATGTGAAGAATTTTAACTTAAACTTGCCGCATGTGGTCTCCGATTGTTGTAAGGCCGTCTTAGCTTCACTTGAGTGACAGTCCCTCTGCAAGACATGGTTGAGCAAGATATTGAAGGGGCTGGAGGTTACATCGGAGAGACCCTAACAGGTGTGAACCGCCATTTGAAAGAGCATATTTCTGACACTGTCAATGATGACTTGACAAACAGCATTGCCCCAATGTGTTGAAACCTAACATAAATGATGGGAGAAGGTCTCCACGCTCCTTGAACGTCATTCAAAATGGGACCAACACCCCTTGGAGTACCTTCTATACAAGATTTTTAGCGATGTGGCTACCCCTCATGAACCTCCAGCCCCCATCCTTCCCGAGGTTTCAACATCTTGTACAACAAAACTCGCAGAGTAGCTATCACGCAAGTGGAAGCTAAAAAGGCCTTACGACGATCGGAGGGCGTGTGGCAATTTTTGATTCCTCACTCGAACCAACAACCACCTGAGATGTTAAAAACCTTCAGATTCTGACAACCAGTATATCGCCTAAAGAAGAAGAACCTTTTTGGACTGAAAACACCCTTGGTTGGTCTGTACTGTTTCACTGTGCAAAACTTTGAAATTTTGCGTAAATTTTATTACCAATACATTAGTGTCTCATGCAAATCTGAGCTATGGTCATTGTTATTTGCCAGAACTTCTCACAGTTATGGTAGGTAAAAACAGGTTTTTAACAGCTTACGAGCATCAATTTCAGAAAATGTTTGCATGTGCTTTTACATGCATGGGTAAATTAAAGGTGAGATGACCTGCATTTTTTTTAGCATTTTATCTTTGTACATCCTCAAATGGCGGTACGCAGCCAACCCTCTCAACCAGCTTCATGTCTAACTTGTATACCACTACTAATTTCTGCCTAAAGACATTGCAGAACACACGGCCTTTTGCAATTTTTTTTTTACCTGTAAACGTTGTGACTGAATTTGTTGTAACTGGAAAACATAGTAAGACTTCCAAAACCAACTGCCAATGAGAAGAATGACTGTTCACATGCCTTAAACCAGACCTAAAAATAAATTAGAGCACATTAAACAATTTCGGATGACGAGCACACTTGTTAAAATGCAAAACTAGATATGTTGTCTCAGGCAGGTATTTCTTATTAAGTTTTGCTTAAATTTGAAAGTATCGAAGAGTTCTAAAGTATTTTAAACTAAATTTCAGTACATCGCTGTTTCTGATAAATATTTTCTTAACAGAACCTTATGACACCAAAAAAAGTTGTTGCAATTCTACCATACTTTAGGAAAATGTGTTGTTGTTCTTTAGAATGGGATGCCATTATACATATATTGGGTGAAATTAGTTTTTATGCTTGGCTTTAAAAACTTTCAGAACCTATCAGCTGGAAGGTCACAAAGAAAGGCTTGAAGAGCACATGGAAAAACTGTACTAACAGTTACCGAGTGACACGGCTGTGTCAGTATGGCTCAGCGGTAGGACCTTGGCCTTTGATTTCAAAGGTCCCGGGTTCGATTCCCCACTGAGGCAGTCTGACATATAAGTCCAAAAGGCAACGTAAATAGGTTTGCATACGTATTTATTAATCCAATCTCAAGCCCATTGGCTTTCCGTCCCGTATAAGCTGTGAACTGGAAGCAGTAGAGAAATAAGCCTGCCAATTTTTCTACACTTTTTAAGTCTTTGACGATGAATGGAATTCACAAGACACTTGTGATCCACATATCACCTTTGTTAAGGTAAAATAAAGGCATTATTAATACACGAGTGACACTAAAACATTCATGTGATAGTGTTTACCACATTTTAATGTCAGACACGTGTTCTATGCGGATAAATTTTTTTGCAACCATAAATTATCGCAAATTATGTAATAGCTGGGTATCCATTTCTGGCCGGTGTCAAAATAGTGGCCCGGTCAAATGTTTGATTTTTTTAAAGCTAAGTACCCCTGCTCTTACTAAAGCATTTACGGTATGTTGGATGTGACCTTACCGTCCCAGTAAGCAGTTTTTCCCAATCTGGTGTGATAAAATACATGATACCATCTATAGCACCCTCCAATGTACATCCAAGGATGAGGAGGGCAATCAGTACAAGGTATGGGAATATGGCAGTGAAGTAGGTCGTCTAAAAATTAAAAAAAAACGTGAATTATGTTTTAAACAATCGAGCATTACATCAACAGACAAAAATCACTGTAAATAATACAAAAGTACTGAATTGGAAATTGGCCATCAGCAAAAAAGCATACACTAGATATAACAAACCACATTTATTCAAACCACCTTTACGCACTTATGTTTCATGCAAGTAACATGGCCCGAATTCAAAGAGCAAACCAAGAGATCCCTGCTGCACCTCCTTTAAAGATATGACCACTAATCCACTGGCATAAAGATAACTGACCAAACACGTTCGTAAGGCTACAACCACGACAGGGGCAGCTTTCGACAGAAAGTGCTTTTTCATAGGCAATGACAAGGGAATATAAATTAAACGTACACCATGACATATACATCTAAACAAAGGGACAAAGAACTAAGCCCAGTGATGTAAAGCAAACCTCATGAAGGTTCCCTGGAAAGGACTTCTCAAATTGTGTAGAAAATTTGCTCCCGACGAACAATTTCTTTCTGATTTGTACTTCGACAAATACTTGTTTTTCCTTCATATACGTCTTGTGAAATTCGAAGTAAAACCCCACACAGAATTTCTGCATGTATTAACCCTAAAAAGGCCAACGGGAGTCTTGCGGGGGCCCCCTCACAATTAGTATTTCGCAAATTTGTTACATAAAAAAAATTTGTTTGACAGCCTGTTTTTTGGACATTGTTTTGTAGCATATTTTGAACATTTCCAGAGACTTTCTACCTAATTTTGATTTTTTCCCTGAAATTTATGGTTTGCAGAACTTTGCAGTATTACAGTTTTTAACGTAATGTAAAGCTTTGCCATAGCATCGGGTTTATAAAAGATGTTTTTGGGTTTTTCTCACGTAATACTTATTGTCTCTACATGATATTTCTACATAATTTTGATTTTTTTTGTTCGGAAGTTTATGTTTTGTCAAGTTTTACCCATATACACGATTTTTAACGCAAATCGAACGTAAGCTATAGCTTTCTGTATTTATAAAACATGTACCTTGATAATTAATCTCTTTTACGTGTTTTCAGCAAATAAAACTAGTGAAACTAAGTTTGCCTATCTCTGTATAATTAATTCAGTGGGTGGGGACTCTCAGGATCCCTGTTGGCCGCCAAAAATATCTTGTCCGTTCTAGGGTTAAGGAAACCCATTCCAACCAGTTTCTCTGTTAAGGTAAGAACTTTTGAGAGAGTTCCCTGGCAAACTGAGTAAACCAAGCAATGAGCTAAGGGGATTTGAGACTGAATCACATTAACGACCTATGTACACAAGGGACTTCAAAAAAGGACCCCTCTGGGCATACGTTTGGAGTGAAAAACTGAGCTTGGACTCCGTGCTAAGGGGATGTGATACTGAATCCCATTAACGACCTATGTACACAAGGGACTTCAAAAAAGGACCCCTCTGGGCATACGTTTGGAGTGAAAAACTGAGCTTGGCCTGCGAGCTAATAGGATTTGATACTGAATCACATTAACGACCTATGTACACAAGGGACTTCAAAAAAGGACCCCTCTGGGCATACGTTTGGAGTGAAAAACTGAGCTTGGACTCCGTGCTAAGGGGATGTGATACTGAATCCCATTAACGACCTATGTACACAAGGGACTTCAAAAAAGGACCCCTCTGGGCATACGATTGGAGTGAAAAACTGAGCTTGGCCTGCGAGCTAATGGGATTTGATACTAAATCATATTAACGACCTATGTGCACAAGGGACTTTAAAAAAGGACCCCTTTGCGCATACGTTTGGAGTGAAAAAGGTAATTCAATGGAGTCAATAGAACCTGTATAATTCTGAACTGGTATGTAAATTTAGCCTCAAAACGAATTATACACTACCGAAAAATATGATTCGTGATTTGGTTACATTTGATGTCTTCTTCAGTTTATGATTCCTTCACAACACCCTCCACCCTCAACCGACTGGAGTGCACCCTGCACAAATCAAGAAACTAAACTTACCTTTCCAGAGCTCTTCACTCCTTTGATCAAGATGAGAAAGACAACTATCCAACAAAACAACAAGGTGAGAGCCAATCGCCATTCAGGAGGTCCAGAGTCTTCAATGCTCTCGGACTTCTTCATTACAGTTCGCCTGTGAAAAGAAGAGCCACGTAAATTCAATGCGTACTTGTTGTCATTAATATGCCATCTATAATGGCTTAGTTTAGAAATACACACTTAAACCATCTGAAGCCGTAGCAGCTTACGTAGGTGAACCTATTGTAACCAGGATTGTGTTCCTTTCAAGAAATTATGGTGAGAGTTACTCCTGGAAGGAAGGGCAGAGTGTGGAAGAATCCCTCATTGTGGCCAGGAATCAAATAATTAATCAGGACTCTACCCTCACCTCTCACGTCCCTCAAGATTGAACAAAAAATTATTTTTCTTTTGTGGCATCAGAGGATACACTCCAACCTAAACAAATTATTAGCATTTGATTCCTGGAAAGTGGAAGTGCTCCTAAGCAGTTCGAGAAGGCACTCACGAAGAGTTAAACAGTCCTTGTGCTACCACAAGGAAAAGGGCAATCTCAGAATTCTGTGTGTGTCAGAGATTTTTGGATGGACTAAGGGCCTCAAAAAAAATTGTTGTCTGGTCCTCCATAAATACTAGTAAGGGTGAGAAAGTCACGGTTACCGAGTATCAGACCACGGCTGCGACGATTGGCCCGAGAGTGGGCAAGTCCATCGACTGCGCAGCGCAAGGAGTGGAATGGGAGTGGAAGGGGAGTCGAGCGCAATCGCCTTAATTGCTCCTTTACTCTCCCCCCCCCCCCTTCCTCCACCCGCCTTCTAAGTTTGCTTTCTAGGATGGCATGGTATGATAGAATGCAGCAAATGCTTTTATGTGTATTGTGCTTATTGCTAGGACATGTCATACAACTGCACAATGGATATCACACCTCCATGTATTTTGGAATTTTTTGGTTAAAAGTTTACGTCGTTGAATATTGTTAGGAAGGCAGATTTTCAACAAGGCGGCATCGTGGAATGCTTTTTACTTTTAGTACGATACTTTTAGTCTCGTGGGTATGCAATGGACGCGTTGTCCTGCTTTGCATACGGAAGCTATGGAATCAAAGACAAACCTTGCCCTTCTGCTTGATCGAATGTTACACTACGATTTTTAGACACAAATAGCTGTACCGTGGCTGTTACCTAATTAGGAATGCTTAAGTGATACACTACATACTTAATTTAGGGCTCATAAAAATTAATTTCAATTCGTAGTAATTGTGGAAGGTAACTGCCATTGTGTGCAGACTTTTAACCATTTGCATTTGCTTGCTCGGTTACTTCAAGAATTCCCTGGCAGTAGGGCATGTGAGTTTTTACCAGTAAGTGGGTTGTTGTAACAGCAATTACACCATGACTGTGACGTCACACTAACTCAACGCCATGGTAAATTTCAATAGGTTGAATTCCGTTAACCAGGAGCAGAACTATGCCTCATCACAATAAAGTGTGGGTTATCAAGTTACCCCACACTTTTATCGATAACCCACACTTTTGACACTTCCGGATCAAGTGACCAGGAACGAACACAGCAACGACCAACTTTGCCATGAATAGAAAATGAAGCATTAACTCAACCTTAATGCAAAACGTGCAAACCTACGTCACTGAGACAGCGTCTGGCTAAAGACATGTTACTATCCACCCGTCCTTCCATCTACGAACTAAAATGGAATGACCTTCATTCATACCGATATACTTATTACCGTATTTCTTGAACCAATTCTCACAAAAATAAAATAAATAAAAAAAAACACAAAAAAGTTTTAATTAAACACGGGTTAGCTTGACGTCCCAACCATGGTATAAATTAGTTATGGGTGAGAAAGTCACAGTTACCGGGATTATATCACGGTTGCCATGATTGACCCTCAAGTGGGCAATCGTCACAGCCGTGGTATAATACTTGGTTACCGTGACGTTCTTACCCATAACTACTACTAAACGGCCTTACTTTCTCACTTAAAATATAACACAACTTACGTATAATAAAGCTCAGCTGCAGGGAATTTTCCAGTATTATTAACACAGACTATGGTTTGATTGTTGTCGTCAGTCCCGTTCTGAAAAAGGCAAAAATAATGGTTGAACACTAATACACGTTTGCAACCATATGAACACAATTCTTCATCTCGCAACATAACTGAAAACATGGTAATATGTGATCTACCCCAAATCGAACATGATCCAAATGTTCCAAATGTTATTTTCTTGGTATCTTGGTACATTATGATAATAAACCAGAATTAGCCACAAGCCTAACAATTATTCAACGAAGTTTATTCAAAATAATAACATATTCATCACAAAAAAAGCTCCAATCAGCATGGTTTTTGGCAATTAGGCACAAAACTCACTATCTTTTTTTTTAAATTCTTAGGCTGTGTTTACAATATAAAAGCTTGTGCGTGAGCGTGGCGCTCGACGCTCGTCGCGTACACCAGTTCATGAGCAAAGCAGTGCCCGCGGACAATCGGCTTGGCCCGCTCGTGGTATCAGGGACGTAATCCAAACCCTAACCCAAACCTTTCGTCCCTGGTGGTATCGTCACGCTAAAGCAAACGATCTTTCATTTACAAATCAACATACTCCGTTCCAACTATGCTGTTTCACAACTTCCCCCTCTATAGCACCAAGATTCGATGCCATACGTATCAAGGTCACTATAATTAAGATATCTGGCCGTTTATTTTGAGCATTCAACCTTTTAGCACACCACGTTTTCCTTTCTTGTGGCGCCGATCGGCGCCGATTGAATCCGTTGATGCCGCCATTTTTTTTTATCCCAGCAGCAGCGTGCAAGCGTTGCTTGGCGCTCACCCGATATAGGTCCAGTAGATATTCGTATGACGCTTGAAAATAGCAAAACGCGCGCGTTGGCCCACCTGCTCTACAATTGTAAATGGTCGCGCTTAAGCGTTGAGCATGGGAAAAACTCTAGTTTCACGCGCCGAGCTTCACGCGTACGCGTCGAAATCAATATTATAAATGGGCCCTTAGGCGGTATTTTTTAATGGTCAGGTTAATGCTGACAAAATGAAATTAAGTGACTAGAAATCAACCTCAAAGGAGCCTGTTCACCATTTCAATAGCGTTGCCCGTATTCTAAACACAGCATCCACGTTCCAGATTCACTGTCATCCAATAGGCTGATGCGGGTCACGTGATCTCGCCGTTACGTGATTCTGCGAGTTTGGAATTCCATTGTCGCAGAATTATGACCTCAAAATTTAGTTCTGCAAAAATGGACATTTTTCTCTGCGAAAATGGATTCTGCGAAAACGGATTCTACGAAATTGAAGATGACACTTTGGTCATAAATGTCAGTTTGACTGTTGTTCACATGTTTTCTTGGTCACAGTCTGCCTTTGACCACTTGGAAGGCTAATTGCATGCATTTCTGCAGCTACAAATAATTTTTTTTTAATATCATGTATATGGAAGGTGGTTTGAAACATACACTATTTTATTTTATTTACCCGGCATGGTTCTATTTTTTCTACGCATATGTCTTTGTCCCAGTCCGGACTGTCACATGAATTCCACGGGAGGTTCTCCTGGAAACATACGCACAAGTAGAAAATGCATGTTGCCATCAGGGCATTGTAGTAAGTTGCAACGTAGAAGGTGCTGACTGCCTGTCCATAACCAATACCTGTGAAAAAAAAAAGTTAGAATACAGGCTATTTAATGACTGAACATATTTAATAATTAACACCAGTGTTAGTAAGGGTCGACCTAGGACCTCTGTGTTAAACTCTCAACTTTGAAAGCTCATAACTCCGTTAAAAGTACACATATTTAAACCAAATTTGTAATCTAGCCTTGACTAGTCAAGGCCTGCCTGCAGTCCAAAAATTGGGAAATTCGGTCTAGCCAAACCCGAGATACAAAGAGGGGCCAAATAGACAACTTCTTGTTCTTGGTCTTGTACTTGTTCTGGGGGTCTTGTTCTTGTTCTCTTTCCTTTTCCCCTGTCCCCCCCCCCCCCCGCCCGACTACCCCCTTTTCTGTTTACTTTTGATTTGTGTTACTGTCTGCTGATATTGTAATTGTATGTTTCTGGTTAGGTGTGCGAATGGGCCCTTTGTGGCGCAATTGATTTTTATCCCCGGATTTTGTTAATCACATGTGCCTTCACGTGCTACAATAAAGTTTATTATTATTATTATTAAATGATGCACCTTGCTCAAGCTTTCCAGAGTAAACGGTACGTTCGTCCACATTTCATATGGTACGTTCGTCCACCTTCGGTTCATATGGTGAAAACACCTCTAATACAAAGAACGTCCGTATGAGGAACAGCTCCATATAACAAAAAAACCTTCTTCAGTGCTGTAAACGTCTTTTCACATGCTACAAACCATCCTTATAAGGAACTAATTTACAAAACCATAGTGCCGACCAATAAATCAACGAATTTATCAGACCACGAAAAAGGAAAACCTGAATCACAACCCAAAATTGAATCTTTTTCCGCGAACAATGTAAAACTACAGTTCATGCATACTGTCGCAGCAGTACAATCATATTTTACTTGTCAGGTTTTTGTCAACTCTGTATAATGAAAGTGGTAGTCACTTCATTCAAAGTTCGCTGTAAAGGAATCGTCTGTATTAAGAACTCAGTGATAATAAAGAAGGCAGTTACTAGGTTCGTTGTAAAAAAGAGCCTACAGTACTAGCAGAAGGAGCACGGTTGATAACTCTTGGCGCTAGATGGCGACACCTAACCTAGAGAGAACCTCGAACTGCGCCTGCCATGCCGGCTAACGTCGCAAGGTCAGAATCAGATTCAAAGCTGAGACCTCGGCAGGCGAAAGCATGGCGACCGTTACGAACCGAATACACGCTTCATGTTTAAATCAACAGATTACTTCCTCTTTTTATCAGTTGGATTAGGTGAATCGAGGTTCGAAAACGGGCCAATTTCACGCGACGTGGTTAAATACTTTTACGCGACAGGTTCAAGGTAAGGGCGCGTTTATGCAACGAGACTTTCTCGCTCGCTGAACGCTATTTGCTAGTCAACCGTTATTTATTTACGATTGGTTTCCGGTTTCTACTACATGAATACGGAAATACACAACAAATTAAAGGTATTATAAATAACAACAAGGATAAAGAACAAAGTAGAACAATAATTGTAAACATTGTTACAACATTGTTATCATTTCACTTTACAGTATTTCCAAAATTTGATATTCTCGCACAAAAAAAAACAGCATCTTGCAGTGATCAGACGACGATAGATTAAATAGCTGCTCACAGCGAGACTTAAAAATCCAACATGGCGTCCATTCGGGGTAACCGAATCGAAAACAAACCTTCGAATTCTGGCATTCAGAAATCAGTCCACCACACTGTACTACAGTAAGAATTTTGTTTTTTGTTTTTTTTAATAATAAATCGAAGCAGTCGTGTCGCACGCCTCGTAGTTCATGTCGCGCGGCACGAGGAGTGGAACTGCGTCCACGTCGTTGCCATGGTTACTACGTATAGACAAGTTGAAAGACGCATGCTCTGGTAAAGGTGTAAAGCGGCAAGTAGATTTAGTATTGACCAAGTAAAAGCTAGTGAGCGAGAAAATTGTTGTTGGGCAAACGCGCCCTAAGAGTCGCTTGCTGAATTCCTTCTAGGGACGACGCGTTCAAATGGGACCCATCCATCAATGGTACAAATGTCACTTGGAAATAAGCCATCAGCGAAAACCATACAACGTAGTACAGTAGATCACCATTATGCACTTACATTTCACTCAAGCGACATGACCCGGATTCAAACTGGAGATCAGTACATCAGTAGATCACTACCGTACCACCTTAAAGTGGCACTATCACCGACTGAAATGCGAACGAAAATACTGTGGCACCAAGTTTTGGTTTTTGATATCATATCACTTCTTTTTTTTATTTTTTATTTTTTTTTAGACTCAACCCAACTAGTCTGCAGATGTGTAATAATGTGCCACGTCACAACAGGTTGAGTGGTTATTTTCCCAATATTTTAATGTAATATTTCCCAATATTTTATTTTTGTACTTCAGTGTTAAAAAAATAAATGCTAGTAACTAAAACCGCCATCCACCAGACTGGCAGAGCCCACAATTTCATATACAAATTGCACAGATTTTAATTTTCGGCTAAGATATCCTGATCTTAGTCACACAAGATTATAAAACACACTTAAAAACCAAGGAGAAAAGCCCACACACAGTGAACGTCTATCGACCACTTTGTTTTTTTTTTCCCCAAATGGCGGATGGACGTTCGTTGTGTGTGGGCTTTTGCTCCTGGTTTCAAGTGTGTTTCATCACTTTTTGTGACCATGGTATCTCGACCGAAAATTAAAAATCTGGGCATATTTTATGAAATTGTGGGCTCTGTCAGTTAGGCGGCAGTTTTAATTACTGCCATCATCGTCCCACAAAATGAACATTTACCATAAATTCTAAATCCCTTTATTTACAGTTAAAAACCAAAACCGCATTCCTTACCTTTGAAAAATGGAACGCACTTCCATACTTTGACAGCGCCGTAACTTGAAAACTGTCCCAGGCCTAACTCCATAAAATAGAGAGGTTTGCCGATAACAAAGAGGACGATTAAATACGGGATCAAGAAAGCTCCTGGGAAAAAAAAAAGAAAAGAAATAAGAAACGAATTACACGAGATAACGAGTAAATTAATCCCGTAGTATTGTGATGAACAATCTCTCTCTCACACAGCGCTTGGAGTATTTACAGTTAAACCATGCCCTCCTACAAACTACAGGCCTGCCGTTGCGAAGGTCTACTGGATGATCAATAGAGTAGAGAGTTGTGATCAAGCGTGATAGCTGAATGAAGAGTCGTAAAACTTGCGTGACGTAATGCGGGGGGGGGGGGGGGGGAAAGGCGCACTGTTTTGCCACGAAACGTACGCCCCTGCGAAACGCTGTGTAAAGGTCATTCCATTGCTGCTATATTCTTATTCCCACCCGACGGGAATAAACTAGAAATTTGTATTTGGTACAAATACGTATGCACAAATGCAAAAACGAAAACTAGAATTGGACAAGAATGTTTGGAACGGAGGGCGGAAAAGAGGTCCGGGGGAAAAACGGTCCAAGTATGAAATATCCGGGGATGGGGGGGGGGGGGAGGGGGTAGTTAATGAATGAATATTGGTTTATTGAACAAGGCAAACGGTACAAAACTCAGTGTGTGCCCTCACCCCACACGAGCTTATGCTCGCGTGTGGCGTGTTGGC
The DNA here is from genome assembly GCA_023313725.1 of Lithobius niger. Taxonomy (NCBI): domain Eukaryota; kingdom Metazoa; phylum Arthropoda; class Chilopoda; order Lithobiomorpha; family Lithobiidae; genus Lithobius; species Lithobius niger. The sequence goes on from JAHWFP010169990.1 coordinate 57,367, forward strand.
TAGCATAATAAAAAGTAACAAAAAACAAACGAACTATACAACTGTCAACTTAAGCAACAAATGCAAAGTTTGGGTGTATTGTAGAAAAAAAATAACAATAATAGCAAAATAAAATTATTACCACCGTTAGCAAATGCAAAGTTACAATTTGTATTAGCCATTTTTACTACCATTTTTATTACTATTAATTTGTATTACTATTTTGAATTACTATTTGTATTACTATTTTCAACAGTACCATAAGTCCGCGGAAAACGGTCTAGGAAAATAAACCGTCCCAGGAAAAAAATATCCGAGGAAGAAAAACTTGCGGGAAAAAACTCCGAGGAAAAAAGCTCTAAGGAAAAAATATCCGGGCACCTTTTCTGTGGCGAAAAATAAATAAACTTCAAAAATTAATCGAGTGACTGCACATAGCTTTTCAATAAATAGCGACATGTTCGCTTATCCAGAAAATGTTTTAAGGAAAAGAGTGGCAGCATTTCAAGTGGCATTCAATCACAACTGTAACTACCGCCCTCAGCTGACTGAAAGCGGCAACAGGCCAAATCAACCGCATCAGCAGCGCTTTCGTCGGTTATAATTATTGCCCAATCCATTCGCGCATGTCATTATTTACCTTAGATCCGATCGGCACCGTAGTATACAACCATGGTCACACACTTGTTGCTTACCTCCGCCATTATCGTAAGCGATAAGTGGAAATCTCCAGACGTTTCCAAGGCCAACTGACATAGAGATACAGGATAAAAGAAACTCCACCTGGTTATTCCATTGGTCACGTTCTGGCTCTCCTTTCTATAAAGGAAAAAAAAAATTTATGTGAAAGTTGCACTAAATTCACTTTAGCCTAAAAAACACAACTTAGTATGTCTGTCCAAAGAAGAACGATACTTTGGTACGACAAGAAGCACCAACACGCCATTTTTCGCTTAAATAATTTACTTCCGGATCAGGCCAAAGATTAAATGAAGGAGGCAGCCATGTTACGGCAATCTACAGTAAGGAAACGGCCATGTTGGTGTTAATGACGTCATATTACAGCAGAAAAGCGCATCTGTAAATGTGACTGTAGGCTTGCTTGATAAACGGAAATTCGTTAAAGAAAAAACTAATCTCCGTTTATTGTAATTTGCTTTTATTTCGTCTGCTAGCAACGTAAACAGAGAAATTTTATTTTTTTAAAACTCCGTTTTGTGCAAATCCACTAGTCACGTGCTTCCTTGCAGCACACTGATTGGCTGTTCGGAATACTTTGCCGGAATTGGTGAATATGACGTCACACCACGGTCCCACTCAGTACATTTTCACAATCACAATACTACCGGAAGTCAAGAATGAATCATCTTTTCTAGTCGCTCCATCTTTGTGACTGTCTGCCGTGCCGGTGTGTACGTGCGCAACCTTACAAATGTTCAAAATTGATTACAGGTATGGGTTTACACACGTGATAAATCGTTACGTTAATTATTTACGCTTCGTAACGTAAATTTGTACTTATTTTCCATTGATTATTTATTTTTAACAATTGATGATTGCATTAAAAGGACCCTCTCGTCATTTTCACGTATTCTATCGTGAGTGAACGTGTAACAGGCTGAAAGTTACATGGAAATACGAGAAGGAATGTGACACACATACTTCAAAATTCTTCTATGCTGTTGTGTAGCAAGGTGCTGATACGAGGACAATAGGAATTAGTACCAGGACAATTCGACCCTGGACTGTTCGTCCCTGACAACTCGTCCCAGGACAATTCGTACCCAGACAATTCGTCCCCACCCCCTTTTTTTGTTGTTGTAGTTTTGAGTGTGCGTTTTGAGTATTTTTTGTAATAGTTATTTATAGTAAGAGAATGATGTTTGCTTCTTACACTTTTATTTATTTTTTTACCTTTTTTTTTTACATTGTTCACATTTGTTTGCAAGCGAAATTCAATTACATTTTTCTTTTCACCTCGTTAGTCGTTTTTTTTTTCTCATTTACTATGCTACACTTTAAAAAAAAAATGAAAACACTTAACACTCGAAGCAAAAACTTCATATTTTTGGCAGTAATTAGCTGTACCTTTAGTTTCACAGCCGAAACAGTTGGCCTTCGTCTCGAAGGTTTGGAAATCTACAAGTTCTTTAAAGTTGTTTTACCGTTCACACAAATATTTCAACCTGTTCTGCACACGCACAGTGGATGAGTTGATGTTTTTTTTTTTTTTAACCCGTAGACCTGTTTCAACTTGCATTGGTGGTTGGGGTTGGGGAATTTTGGCCCTGCTCGGCTCTGCTTAATTTTTAAACTTTTATAGGTGACGAAAACTGAGAAACAAAAAACGGGAGTCGAATTATCCACATATGAACTTTATTAAAACACCTTTATTTACGGATCTCTTTTGACTCTCAGCATTTGTTTAGCCTTAGCATAAATGACAGTGACTTGCACGTGAGACTGACGAGTGCACAGGAACGTCGTTACTAAATATGAGTCGTAAAAGTCTTAAGCAGTGTTGTTCACATTTTTATCGTTTGTTCATGAAGTGACTCATTGGGAAAAACGTACTGATTATTTGCTTGTTCTTTTTGGGGTGGGATGTCTTCCTGCTGCATTGCGTGATAGAACGTTTGACTAACGTCGTATGCCAATTTCTTCAAATGTTAATGAGGCTACGCTGATTGAGCGAGCGACTCGGTTAGTCTACATCGTTAAAAATATAGCCTGCGTTTGTTTGCGTGCGTGTTTGTTCGCCAACTCATTTGGACCTAAGGCAACTACGGGTGAGAGGAAAGGGCCAAAAGAAAGGTAATTAAGTTTCGCTTCAATTAGGGGTTAATTCATCGCTATAACTTACTTTTTGGCGGTCAAATTCGCAAAATATTGGTCTGAAATCTGTTTGTAATGTAAAACTTTGAACAAACATATACAATATATCAGGAGCGACATAAAGAAGAAGCCGTAAGTCTCGACGGAGTGTGCATGATGATATTACTGCATGTTCTATCTCTCGTTCTAGGTCGCGAACCAACGCGGCCAAATATGGAATGACTGATCGTAACTATTTTATCTGATAACTCACGTCAAAAATATGCCGTATAGGTTTTAAAGGTACATTCCTCCCAGTTGCCCTCCCTGTATGGCTTACATTTACAACATTACTTCAGACGCGCGTAAATGTTGCAACGGGATTCGTTTTCTATTTTTTTTCCCTCGTAAGAAGCGGTTTTGCTTCATTCACTCTAACCTACGTAAATATTGCAACAGCTATTTCGCGCAGGATGCTTTAATACACTGAGAAGGTATGTCCTTTTAACCTTATAGTGCGAAAAATATGACTCGTGTTGTGATTAGGCCAGGCCTCCTGCACTTCCGCGTGCAACAGCGTTTGAAGAGCGTGAAGCGGTGAAGCAGATGGTCTTTTTAAGCCAAGGCCTACTGGGGTAGATATCGCCTTTGATAAAAATAAGATTGTGTCGATGTTGAATCAAAAGGCCTGGAAACGAAGCCCATCAGTAGGGTGGAGTGCAAAATCCTTTTTTTTTTTTGAAATTCCTCATTGGCAGGGTGTGGAAAAGTTCTCTTTGGCATCGCTAAACCATGCGCAATGGCTGTTTGCCGTGACGTCACCATGAATTAGCCAATGACGAACGAGAACAACGGCTGTCTGATTGGACTAGCCCAGTCACGTGACATGCACGTGACAGTAAACAGCCATGGCGCGTGGTATAGCACACACAACAATTTCATCACTCTGGGGTCAGGTCTTAAGGTGCCCCGAGGGCCTTAAAGTTTAACATTGTATGAAGCGGTAGTTATAACATTATTATTGTCTTCTGGTATTATTCAGGATGTTATTCAGAAACCACAACTAAAAAACGTCACGCTAACATGATGTTACGCTAAAACGACATTGTGAACATTAACTCGATATAGTTGCATACAAATTGTAAATTGTAACAGTAAGTTGATTCTGTAGTGCCCTGGCCATCGACTAAACTACATGTGAAGCATGCATCAAAGCCAGTAGAGTGAGCATAGAGGCGTACTGGCCATGCGGGAAAACGGGAGGTTTCCCATGCTTAGAGGGCCGGTAGGGAAATGTTTAACATCTCTGTAATGTATGACGCAGTGGCAACCCGGACCACTGCACTGCGGCTGAGGTTGGCACTAATGACCTGGCTGTCGATGTGCCATTAAGCCTCAATCCCCGCTGAATACTGAATTTTTTCATGATGACTGATTTCTACGAAATTCCACAACCGAGGGACCTGCGTTCACGAATTCCAGGGCCTAAATGGGCCTAAATGGCCCACACAGTTCGCACTTGAGTGAGCAAAGCGAATATGGCTAGTTAAAAATTAAAATAGCATCAGAAGCTTGAAAAAAACGTAAAAATATTACGGCAAGCCAGCCGGTGAAATGGCTAACCCAATTTTTTTAATTGACGGTTGCATCCCAAAGGAGGTGATGCTGATTTACGTGCTGTTTTAATATTTAATAAGTAGTTGGTAACCCGTATGAGGACAGCGTAATTAATACTTACGGGGAATACGCTCTGCCAGACTTAGACCAAGCCTCCAGTTACAGAATCGTACAACTCTTCTTGCACATTTTCGACTATTCCTATAAATAAGCTTCTTCAGGCCAGGTCAAAAGACCTGCACAAAAATTCCACCTTCTCGCACCACCGCACCTTGCACTGGGAGGTTGGACAAAGTTTGGCAGAGTGTTTTCCACTGTATTCCACTGCAAAAAAAAACAAAAAAAAAA
>JAHWFP010169991.1:0-17483 GCA_023313725.1 Lithobius niger
AGCCATTCACAGGATATCGTCTCGTAACACTTTAGTTGCCTCACCCTGTATAAATTCAACCATAAAGCCAGTCTAATAGAGTCGTCACAGCGTTAAAATTTAAAAGTTGAAAAATTAGCAATGAGCGAGAAAAACACAATGGAGCAAATATATAGGTTTGTTTCTTTGACAAATTTAACAAATTGAGCAATTTAAAAAATGTTAAGCTTAGTGTTATCAATAACACAGTCAAAGAGTACGAATTATTCCTGATACCCAGTTACTTCGTATCTAATTTCTTTTGTTTGACTTGGTTTCCACGACAATTCCATTTTAAGGCTTGGTCGTGACCTCCGAAACTAACCACTTCTCAAAAGTATTTGACACAGGGGTAGGTTGGGAGTCGGGGGGGGGGGGGGGAGCTTGCGAATCGCTCTGGTTGCAGGAGAGGTTGGGTGAAGGGGAGGCTCGAGACACGGTTACCAAGTGTGGAATATCAAGAATAATGCGCATATACGATTTGACGAACTCAAGGGTTTTGCTCCATCTTTAATTTGTAGCAACTTTTTTAATCATAGTTTGATGTTTGCCTAGACTCAATGGAGCACCATAGCTCTAAACTAACGGATTTGTTAACACTGGTACAGAGTTAATACTGTACAACATTCCTCTTTATAAACTCCTGACCATACTGTAATCTTCCTTTTAGGAAGTAGTTCCATAGCGAATTTAGCGTTGGCCCAGAATCAGACAGTGGATCCAGACGTCAGACAATGGATCCAGACGTCAGACAGTGGATCCAGACGTCAGACAGTGGATCCAGACGTCAGACAGTGGATCCAGACGTCAGACAGTGGATCCAGACGTCAGACAGTGGATCCAAAGGTCAGGATTGGCCGATATTTATTTATGGATTGTGATCACTGGTATTAGTATGTGACCTTTTAAGCGGTTTACGACATTTTTGTTTGTCTGCAAACCTTTTTCACACTATCAGCATCGCGATCGGATCGGCCCACCCTATTCAGAGGTAAAAAAAAAATACCCCCAACTTCATGTCGAAACTTAATAGACTGGAAAAAGTTTTTGATAAATTCCCATTCATTATCACCCCCTCGTTTATTTTGTTACTTAGTTCGTATGTAGGGTGGTCAAGAAAAGGTTGGCAATCAAAACTCGTTAATGCGGTAACTGAAACTGTGCATGAAAAGTTTTTTATGGTCCTCGAAGTTCTAATTTCGAGTCAACTTTCGTTTAACTTCACCGTAAATAATTAGAAACTTTTAGTCACTGATGACACATGACCAATATAAATAACTGAACGAACTTCGGGTCATTAGTTTAGGAAATATGAAAATTTACAAGCAGTCATTGCGTTCTGCTACCCTGCCAAACCGTTTACGTAGTCTATTGCGTATTTTTAAGTGTTCGACCGAAGGTTTATGCCGAAATTTTGACTGTTTGCTTGAAAGCGTAATGTTTCCAAGCCCTGAAACGTTGTCTTGTAGTGACGAATAACCCAGTATAGAGAGTACACTCAGCCCTAAAAGATCTTAGGGACCATGATCAGTTGGGGGCAGGATTCGAACCGGCTTCCACTTGGTTTGGAAGCAACGACTCGAACCACTAGGCTGCTGCGTGCTGCTGCTCGCTTTATTTGGGGGGTATCCCCCCCCCCCCCCCACCCCTCACAAAGCTCGTGTTGCACGTGGGATTTTAAATAGGCCCTACTCCTTCTAGGATAAGCCGGGCAACCTCCGATCATAGTAGGGGCCGAGAACGGGGCAAGGTGGCCTGGTGGTTAGCATGACCGTCTCATGTACCAGAGGTCCCGGGTTCGAGTCCGGCCTCAGCCACCCCTGGCATTTTCGGGAAGTGAAGGGCCCTGTGATGTCTCACGCTTGTGTCAAAGATCCTAGGAACTTCCGATGGGATTTGCCTGGCAGAATTTTCCCTCTTTCCTTCTGGCGCTACGGCTAACGCTGGGTGCACGTCAAACAACGATAGTAAGGGGGGGGGGGGGGACGATAATAACTCAAAATGGGTCCCGTAGCTGCTGATATATAATATATAATATATAGTCTCTTGTACGACCCTGGTTGTTCGTAGTGTTTTACAGGGACTGACCGTACCTCTATCGTCGTGCATCTCTACCATTGTGGCAACCCGGATCACTGCACTGTGACTGAGGTTGGCGCTAATTACCTTGCCGTCGACACGCTATTCTTTCATCCTTCCCCCTCCACGTCCACCACAGTTCAGCCACTACGATCGCAACACATAATGTAAAAGTGGCTCTGCTCACCTTTAAGGGCTTAGTACACTGTGCTAAAATGTCGGTGTCCGTGGTAGTTGTGTTGGTTGTGCAAATAAGATGGTTCCTCCATTTCCCCAGCCAGCACCATGCCCAATTTCCCAATTTTGGCCTTAATCTCGTTTCTGAATCCCAGGCGTACGATTTTGAGTAATTATCATGAATACAGTAAGTGGAGGATGTAGCCATCCTGCCTCTTTTCCCCCCTCCCCGAATTCTCGAGAATTTCTTGCCTGACTTGGGGAAAGTTGGTTTTAAAGACAAACTAACTTTCCGAAGAAGAAAGGCGGATTGAAAAATTACCCTGGCTAAATTGCCAAATGCGCGTTGGTGCGTGAAAAAGAAGAGGGTTGTTTTTACGATAAAGACCTAAGAAACGGCTGTTTTGTGGCTTTTTCACACAACAGGCGGTAAGTTGTTAAATTGTTAAGTGCTCAATAACTGAAATTGGATAATGCGCCACCAAAGCATCGCAGTGATGATGGTCGAGCCTGTTTGAATTTGGCGAATACAGGGTTCAGACAAAACCTGGAGAACGTGGAAATGAAAATAGAGCCAAAATCTCAAGGAAATTTCAGGAAAACAAGATTTTTTTGAAACTTAGGAAAAAGATAGGGAATTTTTTTTTAAATGTCTTTGTGTTTGATCTGTAAATTCCATTGAATTAGCAGATCAGAAACAAAATCCTAGGCTAATAGCAAATATTTTAATTTGTGCTTGAATATGTTGAAATATTTTATCTATAACCTCAATGACACCATCATTTTCGTACAAATATGAATAAAAAAATTTAACTACTGTCTGTTTCCTTAACTAAACATCTTGTAAACACCTGGAAATTGCCATTGGTTACACCTGGAAAAGCTGGAAATGCCAGGGAAATTGAGGATTAAAAAATTGTCTGAACCCTGGAATAGAGGTGGTTGGGAGAGGATGGGGAATAATGGCAACTTGTATTAATACAATATGGTGACTTTGTGAAGTGTTGAAAAGGATTCTTGCAAATTAGTAGTAATTTGCTAAACAGTAATTTCTCCTACTCTGAGGGTATATCTAGCCTTCTTGGTAAGCTGTGGCTCGGGAAAGCGTGTCCTAGAGTGACTTCGTGTGAAGGGGGGAGGGTTGAAGAGCCGGAGATCGGGGCAGTCCCTCAACCGCTCTGAAATCGTGCTATGCGGGATATTTCTACGCAAGCCAGTTCATCAAATCGATGTCCAAACTCACCCAAAAGGGTTACGAGCTACAGAAATTTATTCAGTTCGTATTCCATCGTGACATTAACGGTGTCAATTTATATTAACATTGATCGACTGAGATATAGATTTTAGTATCATCGCTATAAAAAAAATTTAAAACTGGTAAAAGGGACGCCAAATTGAGAATCGTTCGGCCTTTCAAAGCTGTCAACTAACCCAGAAATCATTTGCCTAGTTCATCCTCCCGCAAATACTGCAGATATTTAACGAAAAACGTAAGCATTGCTACGAAAAGTAGCAATGGTCACCTTTTTTTCATTTAATCGTTGAACTAATATTTTGTGCGGGTAATTGGCGAATGTTTTAGTCTGTTGACATCTTTCCCTTAAAAGGCCGAACTATTCGTATCTTAGCGACCTTTTTACAGTTTTGATATTTTGATGCGATAATTATACGGGATATGTTTTGTTTTCTTTCCGCAAGATGACCACCATCCTCGACTTAAAAGACAACACCTTTCTAGTCAATAAATGAAAGCTTGATTCGTCGCTGAATGATCACCGACAAACAGAGCACAAATCTACACAGTATATCTCGCAAGAAGCAGTTTGCTTTCATTTTCGTTATGCCCATATGAGGGCAATGACGTCATCTTCGTGAATATTCGGACTTTTACGGAAACATGAAGGGGTTTCTCATCAGGATTCGGAGCTTTACGTTTTAACTTCGTTTATGAGCGGCATAAAAATGAGGTTTAGGCCTACTTAGACCAACGCTATAGCAAACGGAATTATAGGTTATAGGGTTACGAAATGCGATGGAGGCTGGTATCGCTATCGAGGAAAACAGCGTAAACCGTATATCGAAATTACTTTGGAGTATCGTTTTGTGGAAAGATAAAAAAAAATTCTCACTCTAAATGCCACTCGTACTTTTATGACATCTATAATTTGTGCGTTTTAACACTCAACTCATTTCCAGCAAATTTACCTGGACAACTGTGACTGATGCTAAAATACCGCATTTTGGAACCCTCTCGTCATTTCAGCAGTTTTTCGGTTAAGCAGAGTACCAGGCTGTTTCCAAATCTAAAAGGTTGTTTTCAGTCGGACTGCCGGCTTTCCTTTTTCTTTCGTTATGTCAACAAGCCGTCAAAAATAATGCAACGCCAACCGGCATATTACAGACATGACGTCGAAAATGAAACGGAACATTTCAAAAGTCTTCTCATTTCATAACATATTTATTGCATTTGTTTCCATCTCTTGTGTGTGTGTCTTGTTTAAAGTGCTCGGCCAACCACTTAGGCAAACCAACTCAAGTGAAATAGAACTTAAAACGCACGACGAGGTAGGTCCTCCTCGCAGCGTGTTTGTTCTCTCTCTCTGATGTTTTTGAGCCCGTGGTAAAAGGATTCGCCGTGGTTTATTTTAGTTTAAGCTAAAAGCCAGAAGTAGTTTACAATTCTCCTTGAAGTCTTCAGTAATATTTAGGGACCGACCCTCCGCACAGACATGCTAAATACTCGTCCAGGGTTCAGACAAAACCTGGAAAACCTGAAAATCTCTGGAAAATGAAAATAGAACCAAAATCTCAGGGAAATTTCAGGGAAAACAAGAATTTTTGGGAAATCAGGGAAAATACAGGGAAATTGGAATAAATGCCTTTATGTCTGATCTGCAAGTTCCATCTGCTAGTAACAGAAATTGTAATTTGTGCCTTCGTATGTTCAAGTAGTTTCGCTATAACTTCAATAAACCAATCTTAGACTATTACCAATGCCCGTGATGAAAATGCTTTTAGTCCCATCTGGACTAGTTTCTAAAACAACTATTTTCTGGGCTGATGGATTATTTTCGTACAAATATCAATACCTTAGCTTCTGTCTATTTCCCTAATTAAACATGTTGTAAACACCTGGAAATTGCTAGTGGATGCCCCTGGAAAAACCGGGAAATGTCAGGGAAATTGAGAATTAAAATATTGTTTGAACTTTGTGTGTGTCGTAAAATGCAGTAACTAGGAAAATTCTGTTGTAACTACATTCCCATTTCACTGTGTCGGTGTGCTTTCAATCACGGTGTGCGACAGTGTTTCGCACCCAGCGTCGTGTTTAAGCATGGTGGCAGACATTTTGGAGCTCACTACATTAATGGTGTTGGTACCCCTCACAGTGGTACCGTCTGGCATTGAACTGGGGGAAGGGGACCAGCCAACCGATAGGGAGTTTGGGGGTAGGACCCAACCAAAAGATAGGAGTATATATGGGAGCCTGGGTCAGCGTGTGAGCTCCCCCAGAAGCATACTCGTTTTTTTTTTTGTTGGGGGGGGGGGGGAGGAGGTGGGGGGGCGGTTACGTTATTATCATTTCATCACCTTCGATGCAAAAATAGAAAATTTGCTGCCTCTGCCATAAATGTTATCCGTAACCGTATTTTCGGATGAGACCCGGTTGCCAGCCAGGGTAACTTCCCCTTTTTGTAACGTAAAATAAAACGTAAACTCTAACGCCGCTGCGTTGCATCCCTCTTTACTCTGCAACAATATCGATCGATCTGCCGACCTTATATTGCTTCACTCACAATAGCAACAAATTCACTGCTAATTTGTGACGAACGTCAGCATAACTTAGCAACTATTACATTTAGTTAGCAAACCTCAGTGAATTATTCACTACTATTTATCCTTCTTTAACTCAACTTTATTCAATAAATGCTGCAATGCAAGTATACTGTGTAGCTATTTTATATAACATTGTGACATTGGTGTATACAATTAGAAGCAATTAAAAAGTAAATAAACTTTTATTGATAAATGTTTTGTTATCCAGTAACACTCGTTGATAAGTTTAATATTTAGTAAAAAGGTAGAACAAACTGTATAATGTTTAGTAAAAATACGTGTGTCTAAAACGTCTAGTAAGATTCAAAAGAGCCGATTCATCTGTACGAGCAGTAGTTTGTTTCAAATGACATGTGGCTCCAAGAACTTAAAAAAAAACCTTCAACCTGCAATTACTCTTTATTTTTCGAAAGATTTTCGGATCTTGGATTTCATCCGTAGAGAAGAATTTCATTGCATTTCTTTAACATGTTTGTTCGGCCGAGCTCTTTAATCCTTTCCCGCCAAAAGTGCTTATTGAAACTAATGAGAGGGGTCGCATCGCTAAATGCCGGCTTGTCGAGTCTGACAGAACTAAAGCCCTTTTAATTATTTTAATCTCTTTTGAAAACACGTACCATTAGGCAGGAGATAGCGAACCATGGCTAATTGGTATGATGTTTCTCCAAACGGGCTGAACGCCAACGTTATGTTTATTGTTATCAAGTTTTCCTTTTCTTGGAGATTACTGCTCGGATTTAAAAGAAGGTGCATCTTACTTTTAAGCAAATTAATTTTTTTTAGAGCAGGTACAAGTAGACTCCATAAATTATAACGAACCTCCGAATTTTTCCGTATAAAAACACTCTTTAACAGGGCAGGTACGAAATTGTATCTGGGCAGGTAGATACACTGCCAAGGTATGAAATGTCACTGCGGTGGGCTCTCGTTATAGCGAACAACATAGTGTGCCAAAATATGGTTCTTTATACAGAGAGTTCTTAATACAGAAAGTTGTTTTGCAGTGAACTGTGAGCGAAACGATTACTAAGTTCCTTACCCGGAGTGTAAAAACCTGACAAATAGAATGAAACTATGTCTGCTTTCTGATTGTACTGTGAGGACAAATTTGCATTTTGTAGTTCCACATTGTTAGGTGAAAAAAGTAGCAATTTCGGGTTGTGGCTCAGGTTTGACTTTTTCGTCGTGTGATTGATTCTTTGATTTCTTGGTCGACTAATTGTTTTGTAAATTAGTTCCTTATAAGGATGGTTTTCAGTATGTGAGAAAACTTTTACAGGACTGGAAAAGGGTTCATTATATGGAGCTGTTTCTTATACGGAGGGCCAACCCACCTTCTGTTTGTATGCTAAAAACACCTCTATATAAAGAACCTCCGTATAAGAAACAGCTCATATAATGAACCCTTTTTCAGCCCTGTAAAGGTCTTTTCATATACAAAAAAAACCATCCTTATACGGAACTAATTTACAAAACAATGTGTCGACCAAGAAATCGAAGAATCAGTCAGACGACGAAAAAGGGAAACCTGAACAACAACTCAAAATTGGAACTTTTTCACCTAAACAATGTGAAACCACAGTTTATCCACATTGCCCTCGCAGTACAATCGGAAAGCCAACGTAGTTTGATTTTATCATATCAAAAACCAAAACTGGTAAAAGGGACTGCCAAGTTCGGAATGGTTCGGCCCTGAAAAGGAATGATACCAACACACCAAAACATTCGGCAAGTTAATCGCACCGAGTAATAGAGATGAAATAAAAACTACTTCAAGTTTTCATTTAATGTACAAAGTATTATTCGGTGCGATTAACTTGGCGAATGTTTTGGTGTGTTGATATCACTCCTTTGAAGGGCCGAACCATTCGTAAATTGGCGGTTCCTTTTACCAGTTTTGGTTTTTGATATATCACTTCTTTTTTTTTAATTGTGCCTTAGACTCAACTGAATTAGCCCACAGCTGTGTAATAAAGTGCCACGTCAACAATTGCTTTAGTGGTAATTTTTCTAATATTTTAATTTCCTATCACTCCTCTGAGAGGCGGAACCATTCTCGACTTAGTCGCCTCTTTATCAATTTTTGGTTTAGTTTTAATTTTTTTCATTTTTTTTTCATCTAGTTCATATAACTCCTTTGTGAGGCCGAGGCATTCTTAAGTTGGTGGCCTCTTTACCAGTTTTTGGCTTTATTTAGACATTTGTCAGGTTTTTACACTCTGTATAAGGACTTAGTAATCATTTCACTCACAGTTGGCTGCAAAGGAACCTTCTGTATTAAGAACTCTGTATAAAGAACCATTTTTTGGCACACTAGGTTGTTCGTTATAATGAGAGCCCACTGTAATGAAGTTTCATACCGTAAATGTAAAGTAGCAATGGCAGTTAGGTAACTTCTTTTCATGGTATGATGTTCTTTATTATCAAAGTACGGTGAAGCCAAATTGCGAATACCAAACCTGTTAAAAATTACTTAACGGTTAAATACGGTGATGTAAACTTGTACAGGGAGATTTATAAAAAAAAAAAACAACAACCACAAAAAAGGCAAACAGGGACCACTTTTCTGCAGTAGCGTGCACGGCAACTTTCAGTGAAAGGGCACGCCGAGGCTTAATATTTCTGAGGATCTTTTTTTTTTTTTGGCTTATCACTACCATTTTTGGCCCTTTTCTTGAGCTTCCTAGATATCTTTTTTTGCCCTTCCTAGACCCTTTCTCTTAGCTGCGACTATTACTGTTTTCAGTGCGACTAGCACTTTTTTCAGTACTTTTTTTCAGTTCAAAAGGGGCAAAAAAAAATGGCAGGGGTGTCCCCCGCCCCCCCCCCACCCGTGCACGCCACTGCTTTTCTGGATCCGAAATTGAAGTTCGATTCCGTAAAAGTGGATCTTATTTTTCGAATTTTTTGAAAAAGTACTTGTTAAAAAAATAACTTTCGTTTGGTGTAGCCTTAACGGACTACTGCGTCTTGGCTATGCCGAACGAACGTTGAAACTCTTCGAAAATTTCGGAAAGTTAGGATCCACTTTTTCGCAATCAGAATTGCATCCAGAAATTGGATCCAGAAAAGTGTGCCTCCATTTCCAGAAACGTAGGACTTGAACCAATTTCTAAGTTGTGGGTTGGTGGGAACTTTTTTTTGTTGAAAGTGTATTTCCAATTACAACAGATGCGCGATTGACCTTGATTAAATAGTGATAACGCCTGGATGACATTGGATTTCACCAAATGGATGACAGATGCAATTAGGCAATAAAACTGGCAGCCATTTTAGGCAGACAATAACTAGTGCCACCCTGCATTAGAACTGGCAACTATAGCCACGGAACATTGAAACTGAAACTAGAAGTGTGTATATCAGTGGTTAAGAAATTACTGAATACGTTAAAAATGTAATACATAAACTGGCCTTCTTCTGGATTACATTTAGTAAGTCATTGCAGTTTTAAGGGTTTTGAGTGGTGCTAACATACAGCCGCAACTAATTTTTGGAATTCCCTCCCAGATTATGTCACTAACGCTCCCTCTACCAATGTATTTAAAAACCGGTTAGACAGTTACATCTCTGCAGATACTACATGCCAGTACAATTAATTGTATTCGGTGGAGGCACACTCTGACTATTGTTTGTTTTTTATACAATACTTTATTTTTTTATATACGTATATTGTTATTGCCTTGCTTGTTTGAATTGCTTGTTCCCATTTTTTTTTGGGGGGGGGGGGCTCTTGTTGAAATTTTGTATTGAAGTTTGTCACCTTCCCTGTAGGGAAACTGACAACGCAAGGATCTATTAAATTAAATTAACTAACCACCATTTAGTAGGGATGACTGGCTCTGGCGGAAACCTGTCGTACTTGACCTAATTAAAGCTCTCGACTCGGGAAAGGAAATTTCCAATAGGCGTCGCTTGTTTACTTCGAAATATTACAGCGGTTAAGACTATTGCACTTGAAGCGTTCTGCGTTGTGTTTATGAGTAGGCTGTCAGATGGGCCTTTGTTGGCTGAAAATCACGTTAACGAGAAATCAGACCAACAACATTGTTAATCATTAAATAATATTCAAAAAAAAAGATCAAGTGTCTTGGTGTAAAAAAAAAAAAGGCTGTGAAACTCAAAGGGTTGATGTAATGGTTGAACTTGTGCGTTAATCTTCAGCCATTATTGAAAGCACGTGTAAAGTTTTTTTTTTTTTAGTTGTACATTAAAGTACCTTCCTTCCAAAGGATATTCCTAGCAATATTTCAGGATACTTCTTCACATTATGTACAGTGGCAAGGGTTTATTTACTTACCGTTAGTCAAGCCCTTGCTAAAATAAATAAAATAAAAAAAATTTTTAAATATGGTCTCTACGGAGATTTTTCTGTTGAATATTGGGGAATATATTTCGAGCATCCCATGTTTATTAGCAGTTTGCCGTGCAGACTTTGATGTTGGATCTGCTTTCGTGCAGAATATGATGTTGGATCTGCTTTCGTGCATTACGGAGTTGATGTGATTTTCCCCAGCTCAATAAAACCCACCGGCTTGTAAATCCGGCACTGAAATCCTCAGCTGATATTTGATAATTTTCGTTTAGCTGAAAGTATCCAATTCTTCATTAGGTACTATGGTTGAGGCCAACTTTAAAATTAATACTAAAACCAATTTCGTCGACTAACTAGAACAGGACATCCGTTCATGGTGCAAAAATGACGTAAGGAAAATTGTTTTTCAATCTTTCAATTACGAACTCTTTAAAAAAAAAAATTAGATTCGATACCATTTAAAAGTTTTCAGGAGGCATCCTAGCGCTTTTAAGAGCTCGAGAGCTAGAACGGGTTAGTATGGGTGGGACTATTTCAGACATGATTAGGAATTTATGTTATCGGCATGATTAATTCAGGCTAAAATCCAGCTAAATCGTGACGATATTCCAGTTTCTAAATTAATGAATTAATGTTTAATGGGTGAAATTATACCGTGAACGAGTACTGTTTGTGTCAGAACTGCCGCTTTGGCATAATATGCGATGTGAGATAGTCGAGGGTAATTGAAGTGGCTTAACCATGGCGTTAACCTTGACTCTGGGGCGGACTAACATACTGCCCAAATAACCATTGGCCGGTGTGGGTCAATTGGTATTGGATCACTTCATTTGTTTACTTCTTTCTGCCAATTTTGAAATAATTGTACGTTGGTCTAGTAGGTGTTGATGATGTTTAAGTTGTTTAAGAATTGATTTCGTTATTGCTTTAGTTTATTACGTTGTTTATTACACATAGGAGGACATGGTCATTTTGCCGAGTTTTTCACTCCCGAAATTTCTTTCCATCATCTACAAGTAGGTGGAGCCTAGCTACTGTGTTTGGACCAATCAGAAGCCTCCTAATAAACGTAGGGCGAGCTTCACCAATTACAGCCAACCTTATTTTTTAGTCTTCTGTGCAGCCGAAACGGCCGAGAAGACTAGCAACGATTTTGTCCGTCCGTTCATCGTCTTTTTCAACACCGGAACAGTACCAGATAGAGACAAACTGTTTTCAATATTAGATTCAGCGTCCAAAAATTAGTTAACGAGGATAAAAAAAAAAACGGAATATGAAGCGGAAACGGCCCGCAAGTGAACGGAAGTGGCTAACAAGTGAGCCCATCATTTGTTGAACGATAACAGATCTATGGAACGGTACCAGATAGAGACAAACGGTTTTCAATACTAGATTCAGCGTCCAAAAATTAGTTAAAGGGAATACAAAAAACCGGAAGTACGAAGTGGAAGTAGCCCACAAGCTACCGGAAGTGGCAGAGAGCGTCCATCATCTATGGAACGGTACCAGATAGAGGCAAACGGTTTTCACCATTAGATTCAGCGTCCAAAAATTAGTTAAAAGGAATACAAAAAACCGGAAGTATGAAGCGGAAGTGACCCATAAGCAACCGGAAGTGGCCGACAGCGTTCATTATCTATGAAACGTTATCAGATAGAGGCAAACTGTTTTCACCATTAGATTCAGCTTCCAAAAATTAGTTAAGGGAATACAAAAAACCGGAAGTATGAAGCGGAAGTCGCCCACGATCGACGAGAAGTGGCCGAGAGCAACCATCATTATGGAATGGTACCAGATAGGGACAAACTGTTTTCATCATTAGATTCAGCGTCCGAAAATTAGTTAAAACGAATAAAAAAAACCCAAAATGATGAAGCGGAAGTGCCCCGAAAGTAGAGGAAGTATACAGAAGACCGTCTGCGACTAGGTAGTCACTTCAGCCGCTTGTCTTATTTTGCTACGCCTCTAGTATGTATGCTTGGAGCGTGACGTAACACTGGTGCTGCTTCGTGCTCATCTTCTGCTTCTGTTTGTGTCGTATCCTATTATAATATGAATGATACGGTAATGGGTAGAACAAATTTATGTATTCTACTTCACCACAAAGTGTATTGTTGCTGTTGAATGTGGTTTTATTTGTTAGGGTAGGTGAGCCAAACAGTTGCTAGTCCACTCCAGTAAGCTTTTTGCCCGCTCGAAAAGAAAGTTTCTCTTCCCCGCGATATGGAAATGTTGGCTTTGCGGCGTTACGCTCAAGTAACACGCAAAACCCGCCAGTGGCATCTCTGCTGCAAAATGTGTTGCCGTTAACTGGTCGTTATTTTGATGCCGGGTTGGAGTAAGTATTTGTACATTGCCCAACGTAATCGGCTCGGATTAACTTTTTTTTTTTTGACTTTGCGAGATTTGATAAGCGAGCATTCCAAAAGTGGTCACTCAAAACTGCATTCGTGAATATCTACTCGAAAGTACAGAGTACAAAATAATTAAGTCTGGCTGGTGGACCGTCTCCTCCTCCCCTTGAGCTTGGCACGTGGATTTTTGCCCACCCACCCTGAAGTGACGCTACTGACTCCAGCGACTAAACAAGGGAGTTATGGTTGTTGTCGGCGTTATTTTTTTGGGGGCCCTGCCTCCCCCCCCCCCCCCTCCACTTATTTGCAGTACTGTTGGAACGTTTGCAGGTTATTTGCCATTAGCGGTGTCTGTTAAAGCAAAAAAAAACGTAAACTTTGCGTTAACATGAATTTCTTTTTTTTTTTATAAGGAGCAAGTTTGTAAAAAAAAAAACAAAAAAAAAACGTGGTGCCAGCCGTGCCAACTGTTTAAAAAAAAAATACTAGAACGCTGATTGAAACATTTATTTTCTCCAGCCGTGTGAACCAACTTTTGGGGGCAACAAAACAACAACTCCCCTGAACATATACCAGTAAAGTGCAAGGTAACTGGAATTTGTGCTACACCAGCAAACTGTTGACAATAATGGATGACAGCAAAATACTGTTTTTGTTGGCGATGAGTAAACAAAAATAGCGGTTTGTTCCGTGTGATGAGTATAAACTAAAAATAGCTGTTCACCAGCGTATTCTGCAGGTGAAGTAAATAGAAAATCTACATACACATCACAACTAACAAAAAAAGTCCTTGTTTTTATTTGGTATGATGAGTACAAAACAAAAATCGCTGTTCACCTCCATATTCTAAAGTGAAGTAAAACAAAATCTACGTTCTCATCACAACTAACCAAAATAAAATCGTGGTTTCCATTTGGTGTGATGAGTACGAAACAAAAAGTGCTTTTCACCTGTATATTCTGAAGGTGACGTAAATAGGTCTGCGTAGTGCGTACTCATCACAACTAACAAAAAAAAAACTTCAGTAGTGTGTTTGGTGTGCTGAGAACAAAACAAAAATCATTGTTCACCTGTATATTCTGATGACAAGGGCGAAACGAATACGAATTGATACGAATACGAATACGAATTGAGCTAATTGATTTTAAACGATCAATTGGTAATAATTGATTTTAAATATTCTGATGGAAGTAAATAATAAAATCTACGTACTAATCACAACTAACGAAAAAGTCCTTCTTTGTTTGGTGTGATGATTACGTCGACTTTCTCATTTACTTCACTTTCAGAATATTGACGGCGCGTTTGAAAGTTTGGGAACTTACCTTACACCTCGAGAGCATCCCAGCCTCCATCAGCCACCTTCTTGGCAAAGCCACGCTTGCTTTCTTAGCACTTCCAATTCTTCTTCCGAAAACAGTCTTCTGGTTTTTTTTCCCCTTTTATCCACTACTACTACTACCTCGCCTGTTTTTTTTTTCCTTTTTTTCTTTTCCTGTTTGCCTAAAAGCTAAATCGTCAGCGCGTTGCTAAGTTAGTTGATGTCCGTCTGTCCGGCCAGTGTCCAGCGTTGCTCCCGTCCCAGCTCCAACCTCGTTCACAACCAACCTATCCGACGAGCCCGCTGGCTTCGAATGAACGCGCGCAGCGAGACAGAGCGGCCAGCTAGCACCAAACGGAGCGAAGGCCCTCCTGATCAATACACGCGCCCAATTGGTTCTTTTGGCGCCCACGAATTTTCCATGGCGGGAGAACGTCCTGGTTCTTCTCACCATTTCTTCCCTACCCCCCCCAATCCCGGTTTGCTGTTTGTGGTTAGATAGTTGTTTTTCTAACTGAATGACGTACTTTTTCTGTGGCGCATAAGTTGTGTTTTCTGTTGTGACATGGGCGTGATTTCGAAATAAACCCTCTATATGTTAGACCAAGAATTTATAGGGTTAACGGCACTTTTCAAAGCATAGGCTACTTCGTGATTGGGTAGTGGTTGGAAGAGGGGGAAAGGGGTTGTGGACGCTAAAGCTTTGATTAAGTCTTATAATTCCTTTGACGTAATAACTTAAGTCAAAAAGCTGGCTATCCTTAGTTGGTAAAGCTTCGAAAAGCGTAATGATAAAAAAAAAGCTAGGAAAAACGGGGGGGGGGGGGGGGGGTGAAAGGCCGCAGCAGGCACATGTTGGACGGGATAAGGGGGTTGGCAGGCCCGTGTTCCG
Organism: Lithobius niger; assembly: GCA_023313725.1. Lineage (NCBI taxonomy): Eukaryota > Metazoa > Arthropoda > Chilopoda > Lithobiomorpha > Lithobiidae > Lithobius > Lithobius niger. The sequence goes on from JAHWFP010169991.1 coordinate 14,991, forward strand.
AACGTGTACTTGTTTTGACCTCAGACTTGAAATGACGTCATAGTTATTTAGTGCCATTCGCCTCCAGAAACTCGTACGGGTACGTTTGCACAAAATCTGATGGAGAGTGGCACTAAGTAGTTATGACGTCATTTCAAATCCGAGTTCCAGACTTGAGTGAGAGTTAGGAATACGGGTCTATGTTAGACACGCAGGGACAACGTTTTCGTTAAATCCGGTCGATGATGGTACATTTAAATAACCCTCCGCCCTCCCCCCCTTGTTTTTTTTTTTTGCATGGTAGTAATGAAGATAGTTTATGAGTAATAGGGAGGGGGGAATACCATCAACCCTGCCTCATCCCCCTTCCCCACCCAGGACTATTTATGTTTATCAGCGCACGATATTTTTTATTCCTGAAAGTCGTAGGAGTATGCACCCATCAACCAAACAAATCTCAAATTTAAAAATAGAGGACCTGACGTTTTTAAGAGCCCCACACACACTCCGCATTGGGTGGCAACTCTTCAGAGACGATGCGTAGCCCCCCCCCCTCGGTGGGCCTTCACCCATCAAAACAAAATCAAATAGTAGGCATCTGATAAAAAGTTGTTCCTTTACTAGCAAGCTTACTTAAAAAAAATTAATTCAAAATGTTCCAAGTTTATTATACAACCTTAGGATAGCCTAGTTTTGACTGTGAGAGTTGTAAAATCAGTTATTTTTTTTCAGCTGGAATTAAGACATTCCCCCCTCCCCCCCCCCCCAAAAAAAAAGGGGTAAGAAACAGTTAAAAGCATTGGGTGTGAGAAAGAGAATTGTAAGTGTGCTATTTTGAATTTTATTTTTATTTTAGGTGGGGAGGGGCGTAGGCCGCATAGAATTTTTGCCCCCCCCCCCGCCGAAATTACGGCCCCACGGCCGCCTCCCCAATAAAATGATTCTAGCATCGTCCTTGCAACTCTTGCTGAGGCATGGAAATTTCAGTTTTTGTTTGAGAAGTATAGTGAGATTCTAAAGTTAGCCTCCGAGATGATTGAGAAACCTAACAGTTTTTCACAATTTTAAACTTTCTGCATGCAATTCAATTTTATTGGGTGATTTTATTGGATGTCGGTGCTGAAGATGCGCCGACGGCTGCAATCTCTAGTTCGTACCTCTGTGTTCTTCTTCATGTCTACATCTTCATTTCTTCCTACATCCATTTTTTATAGATTTTTCCCCACTCATTTTCTATCTTATCAATCTGCTGTCCGTGAAGCAGAATTCCATCTCTCGATGCTCCTGTCAATCCCTGTCCCCGAAACTTCGTCCTTTTCAATAATTTCGTTTTAAATTTACATTTCAATTTCCGTTTTCGTCTATGCGGATCCCTTAGGTCAGATTTTATATGAGTTAATTGGGTTATTTGTAATGCAATGTGCGGTGATTATTTAAAAGAATTATGAAATAAGGAAAACGTGCCACGCTTTCAAAAGACTTGGCTAAGACGCAACAGAAATTGCAAGTTGTTGGCAAATAAAACAAGTGAGGTGTGTTTACCAATAAATTTTTCGTTACTCGTGACGGTGAAATCTCGTTTCGCCAAAGCTAATTTGAAAAATTTTAGGTACAGGAATTTTAATACAATAAAAAGCAAACATTTAACAGAGACAAGTAGTGTCAGACTAAGATTTACTTGCGTTTTAAAACTAGCAATACACAAGGAAAAACCTGTACTCTAAATATAGGTTGGAATACTGGATCGTCACTAGATCAAGGTCAATGTTCTCTTTTAAGAATAGTTAGCTATACACGTGATTATTACCCTTTTCCAGACGGGAATTCTCTTTTTGCAGAATCCCGTTTTGCAGAATCAATATATTCTTTAAAAATTGAACATTGCAGAAGTTAAAGATGCATGCCTACTTGGTAGGAATAATAGACATAAATCGCTGGAAATAATATTAAAGAAAATTCGAAATTAGCCAATAGCGAAAATCATACACTAGAAATAATGTAGTTCAGTAAGCCACCTTTATGCACTTACGTTTCGTCAGAGTGGCATGACCCGGATTCGAACCGGCTACCCTGTTCGCCCACTCCGACGAAACGTAAGTGCGTAAAGGTGGCTTACTAAACTACGTTATTCCTAGTGTATGATATTCGCTATTGGCTAATTTTGAATTTTCCTTAATACTTGGTAGGAATTTGACGTTATATGTTTAGCCGCAGCGAGCGCAGCACGTAATTTGAAAAAATTTTCTGCGAAACGGGTGTTTTTCTATAATTGTTTAACCATTGCACAGGTATAATGTATTAAATTTCGTGTGCCTAAAATTTCAAAACGGGATTTGTCGTTTAGGCAAAGGCTTTTAATCTGCTTTCGTTTTGGAAAAAGGGGATTTGGTGACACGGGACGTGATCCTCGTTACACACTGAAGCTGAAAAAACCTTAACGATTGAGCTGAGTATTTATGTCAGTTTGAGAATGAAACGAGCGATTGAGAGCAAACAAAATTATGGATATTTGTG
>JAHWFP010169992.1:0-10416 GCA_023313725.1 Lithobius niger
CAAAATAGGATAAAATGCTGTTATTCGGTGCTGTTATTCCAAGTAAAAACGGGACAAAAAAGTAGATTAAAAAGGGGAAGCTAGACAACAAGAAGGTGGATGTTGGGGAGGGGGAGAGGGTATGGAACGACTTATCCAAAGTTTGTACATATTTGCTTTGATAGTTAAGTTACGGATTTGACAAGATAATTTCTCAATTTTCACTGCTGATTTCATTGGCACGTCAAACTCAGCGGTTAAATCTGTCATCTGATAACATTTAATGAGCGTTTGAGCCAATTTCCGGTTTCGGTCGAGTGCGTCTGCTAGCAATTGATGAGTTTTCGATAATCGCGGAATTCGATAGATAACGCATCAATTTTAATGGCGAACCCTACGACTGGCTGAGATCGTTTATCAATAGTCTTCGCCCCGACCGTGTCCTATCCATTTAGATTTACGAACGAATGGCAAACGAAAGTAAACCATTCTTCCCACGTTTCAGAAGTCCACATCACACCAGTAGTGCAATCAGGTACAAAAGATTAAAAAAATTTGGAATAAAATCAAAGTTGGCCCCGGAAATTCATCTCTAGTGAGTGGGGTGCTGTTAGACCTTCGGAAACCCGTAAAACTGTTAGTTTCTAATAATTTTAGAAGCTTTAAAACGTTTAAAAAGCCACTTTTCAAAATTTGTTTATTTACAATAAATGTATTATTTCTCGTCTGTTACCAAATTTTAATCTAGAGGGCAGAAGTCCCCCCCCCCCCGAATAGTTGAGGAGCTTCCACAATAAAATAAATCACCCCTAGCAAAACAATTTCAATTGAAAATGACGATATTTTTTATTAGAATAAAAACTAACCAACCGGCCTTTTTACGTAGGTGCAATTATTAATTCTGTGTCTGGGCGACATTGTTGTACTTTGTAAATTTCAGTGTTGGTGGAATTTTTTTGGGTTGTTTCATCATTTGAGTTCATTTAATCATATATTTTTTTAAATTTCATTCAACCATTTCAATAAAATGACACAATAATTTCAGACACATGCCTGACATGACAGGCATGTCTGATAATGAAGTATTAGTAATATCCTAGAAACACAATGGAGCAAGCAATGTGAACAGCTATGGATAACAAGTGAGCAGCAATAATGACGAGAAAATTCACGTGCCATAAAAGGTCCGGAATTAAACCCGCTTCTTTGATCAGATAGATAGATAGATAAATAAGTTTACCACTGGAGTGGAAGGCTGGCAGAAGGGGGTTGAGCCACTAACACTATCCTAGCTATAGGGTAGAGGGAAATGCTACGCATTAATTGGTCCTTTTAGAAATTTGTTCAGATTTGCCTCGTACAGAAGCCTTTTAAATGCTGAAACAGTGGGTGCACACACCAAATCACTGTTCAGGGCGTTCCAAATAGGGACAACCCGGACCGAAAAAAAATTCCGACGACGGTCAAGATGGGACGGAGGAAAAATGAGTTTCCAGCAAATGACCCCGGGTGAGGTTAGGTACTGGTGCAAGGTCGAAGAATGGTAGCTTAACATGCAGATGCCCATGAAGAATCTAATAGACCAAGATTAAGTCCAGAAGTTCCAGGCCGGACTTTGATAAACATAAGAAAGAGTGTTGGTGTGCACAGATTTGGCAAATAATTCCGATCATGGCTGCATGGTATGAACGAAGTGGAAAGTCTTACCAAAGTTTTGAAATAGATGCTTTCATTAAAAATCATTCTAATTGTATTATCATACAATGTTTCTCATTACCGAGGTTTTCCCCTTTTTTTCCCAGCTGCCCTGCTCTCGAGTGTTTCACTCGACTTTTGTTCCAAATGGTTTTTCTATATTTTTACTTGTATATTTATACACTCACGTATTTTGAAATTTATTCAGATTGAATGTTAGTATCTCCTTGATTGCTAGGCTACCATATCTATTGCATTATTTGTATTCACCATGCGAATAATAAATTTCACTTCACTTCGCTTCACCTCCTTTGCCTTTTGTACTTAAATGCCAGACTACCTGAGCGGGAATTGAACCCTCGATCTTTGTGACCAAAGGTCAAAGTCCTGCCACTTGACTCAGCCAAAAGTAAACGACCATAGGCAGTATTTAACACGCACACATATAGACATAAGCAAAGACGTTCAATCGCCACTGGAGGGATGGTTGCTTGCACGCTACACACCAAGCGAACACAAAGGAACACACAAATAAAGCGTGAAATGAGGACGGAAGGATCTTGGTTCGAATGCCAGTCAGGGCAATGTCCCGTGTATCTTGTAAATCGCTCAATGCCAGTCGTTAGTATCTGTCTGCTTCGGAATTCTGTAAAGGCATAAATCGCAGAAATTCAGTTTCCGTGAAATAAACTTGTTTTCCCGCTCATGCTGTCCCTCCTTTCTCCTTTTCCCCTTCAGTTCTAGAAGATGTTGCACCCCGGGAAATTCCACTGGCACACTAAATCCAGAATTTCTGTCGCGTCCGCCCTTTTCGTAGCAAGATATAAATTCATGTAATGCGACGAAATTTCTTTCCCTTATTTTTCTTCTCTTTACAAAATGATCCTTGAACACGGCTGGACGCCGAGGAAAACGGAAAATGTTGATTGCTTGTCACAAACCCGTCCTTCGCTTTAACGACGAAATACTCGCTGTTTGCGTTTGTTGCAACAATTTCGTCGTGGAAAAAGATGGGTGTCTCAGAGTTCAACGGAATTCCGTATAAAAATAAATAATTGTTTAGCCTATAGGGAGGTCGTGGTGGCTGAGCGATGTTAGACTATTACTCATAAGCTGATCTGGTCCTGGAAAGGAAACCCTGGCAAAGGCACAGGACGATGGAGAATAAGGATAAGAGTGTCTTGAATTATAACATACACCATGTAGACTGCATACACGGGCTCAGAGTCGGACTGGGCAGAAAAGAGCGGCTGTGATTTTGCGACAGTACACGTAAAACATTACCAGGAATCAGGTCTTTAGGACCAAGATCAAGGGCTTGGCATTCAACCCAGTTAGGCCTAACCCTCCATTGCTAAAATAAAAAAAACGTTTTCAAAATGATGTGGAACCAGCTACGTTTGTTCTATCAAGACCTTTTTTTTTTCATTCGTAAAGCTGGATGTATCATCTCTCACATGCCAAGAACACTTTTTGAAAAAATGCTTCCTTAATTAAAAAAAAATTATTTTGTTTACATTGCATCGAAAATCCATGCTATTTTCACCCATCCCACTAAACATGCTGGAACCACACAGGGGTCGTTCTATCCAAGGAATCTTCACAGTTTTTTTGTATGCCTAATCTACGCGAAAAATTAAGATGACGTTTTTTTTTTTTTTTTTATTTTACTGTAAGGCAAGTAGTTTTGCTGCTAGAATTTTTTTCGTTTCAGTTCTAATGTTATTCCTATGGGCTATTGTCCAGGAGCCACAAGAGTTCTGAAAGCTGGTAATGATGCGCAATTTGCGACATTTCGAAGCAATTCCCGCTTCGTTATCAAACGATAAAAGATACGGATAAAAAGCTAAAGCCAAATTAAATATTTTAAAATCCATAAACGTACAAAGGTTCAAAGCACAAGAATAAAAATAACAAATAAAATGGCCATAATCAGCTTAGAAACTACCAGTTGGGAACCTGACTTTTCACCAGCACTAGCAGGAAAGAGGTCAGATTCCCCACTGGCAGATTGTAAGCTGCCTTACGTTCATTTTATTTATTATTTGTATTCTTATGCTTTGGGTTTGTACGTTTTTATGGATTTAAATTATTTTACTGGACTTTGCTTCTTAGCCGTATCTTTTATTGCTTGATAACGAAGCGAGGGTTGGTTCGAAACGTCGCAAATTGTGTATTTTATGTGCACTACACTGGCTTTCTATTTTTGATCGTTACCTCTTAGTGCTTATACTATTTCATTCCATTCGAAGGAATGACAGGGGGCAATATGTTTTACCAGAAATTACCTTACATTTGTGGTTAAGTGATGGCACCCAACCTGATTTTGGAATAAAGCCCCAAAAGCCTTTGTTTCTTTAGAGATTTGCATCTTTACATTGTATCTTTAAAACACGTCAAGGAAAATCTTTTTTGGGTCGATTTTCATTGTTTTAATTAATTTTTTTTCCTTGGTTGGAAAGTAACTGTGGAAAGTTATGAAAATAGGTTGAAAAGCCAAGTGAGGCGAGAGAGACAGTGGGGCTTTGTGCCTCAAAGGAATGATATACTAGCTAAAAAGCAGTCCAAAATGGGGCACATTTTTCTTTGAAGATGGTAAAAAAAAAAGGATCCAGTGGCGCCGAAAGTGTGGCAACTAAAGGGTACCTGTGCCATGGTATTAACACTTGTCTTGACCAGTCCGAGCCTCAGATGGGAACCGTCCGTCCTGAGGCCATAAAAAATGATCGATTGATCTCTACAAAGTCATAAAGTACACAAAAACTCCAACATGTCGGACCCCAGATCAGAAGTGTTTTCAAGCAAACAAAATCAAACTAGCTTGAGTTGTTACATAAAAAAAATTCAAAATAGTTGTCAACTAGGCTACTACACCACCGGAGAAAAGAATGAATTGAAAATTATTAAAATAACGAAAACAACTATCGCAATAGTGCAGCCATTGCAATATTCAAGCAGAACTGAAAGCCATAAACATACGGGACAGTTAGCCAAATCGGCTCGATGAGTGGTAAATTAATACAGATGTGAATCTATTTCCGTTGCCTTTTGGATTTAATTGTCAGACTGCCTGAGGGGGAATTGAACCTTCAACCTTTGAGACCAAAGGCCGAAGTTCTACCGCTAAGGTACACTGTAAGGCGTCAGTAAGGCTTACAAAGCCTGAGAAGTGCACATACAATAACAACGACGTTTTGGCGATATACAGCTGCACCCCGTTTTCAAGTACTTAGCAAAGTCAAGCATCGCAATCAAGCATCGTAACTAAAGGATACACAAAAATATATCATGCCAATGCAAAACATGTAGTAAAAGGCAATTCAACATGTAAACAATTATTTAAACAAGGGTAACCCAGATTTAATGTCTAAACAGCCAATCATGGAAGACTACACCTCGTCCTAATGCAGAAGCGAAGTTTACATTTTTTGTGTATCCTTAAGTTACAATGCTTGACTGCTGATATTTTTTATGAACATGAAAACGAGGTGCTATGTCCCGAAACGTCGTTTGTTGTTGTGTGTGCACTTTACAGTCTTTTCATTTATGTAAACTATGCTTTCTGTCAGACAGTATGACTAAGCGGGAGAGTTTTGGCCTTTGGTCTCAAAGTTCGAGGGTTCAATTCACGCTCAGGTAGTTTCGACATTTAAGTCCAAAAAGCAACTGAAATAGGTTTGCATCTGTATTTATTTATTTATTTAGCTTGAAAAAAACGAAAGGGTGCATCTCACTCGACGTCTTGAAGGACTGAGTGTCGATTTTCTTTAGAATCCGGCTGTTTAAGAGTGCCAACTGTCTACAGAAACGGAAATTCTGCAAACATTATATGATTGAAATAATTTAACATTGTCCTGCAAATACCTTACTACAGGAACAATGTGGTTGTGAACTGGTGGTTCAGTTGAACAAATACAAAGTGTTTCTACATTTATTCGAGGTTTACTTTAAAAATGTTCCCAGTAATTTTTTATCCTTGAGTATGTGGTTTATAACCTTTTTTTTTAATGGATCTTCTTTTCTTAATTTGAAGTTGGATTGTGACACCGTTCGAAAATTTTTGGCTTCGTCTGTCCCAAATAGGTGGCATCGCCGCGTTTCTACAAGGAATGCTACAGATGACGTCTTGATTAAGTCTTGTTGACTGGAGTACTGATTGGGGGAAAGTGAGGGGCTGGGGGAGGAGTGGGGGTTGTTGGCTTTGCTTGATTGTGCTATGAATTTTACTAACTAATCTTTGTATAAACAACAGGCTTTCAAGTGGTAGAATGGTAAATGCACACATTCGTAGGTCGTGGGAGGGCCAATGTTGTAACTATTCTTAATTCGTGAACCATCCATTTTCACAATATCGTCCAATAATATCGTCCTATAAGGTAGAAGCGGTGGATTTCCTTTCCCGTCTCCAAGTCAGAATCTATTTTACCAAAGCAACATTAAAAGGTAACAAGCTGGCGTTGAGTCAGTATGCGAAACGCGTGATTTCTACCCCAGGCGACTTTGGCGTGAAGTACCGCATCATGCTTGTGGAGCATTGTCGGACCTGTGCTGCATGCCCGGACCGTTCGTAGAAAAAGTGTTATTTTTTCGCACCTATCCATTGGGTTAAAACCTATTTAGCGGTTTTTTTGACGTCGGTTATCCGAGAAAATAGTTAACTGGCCGCACGAGGTCGCGTTCACGAACGCGAGATGGAACACGCAGTAATATTAACACAGAAACTCCGTCGGCCATTCTTTTATGTCACTCCTGGTAACGTCTTTAATGTAAGGCGCAGAAACGTACTTGATGTGAGAGAATTTAACTTGGAGGCAACGAAGGTACTTGCGAAGTGTAGGGAGTGGAAAGCCATTACCAAGAGACTTTATAGAAAATGTCAAAATTCACCAAGCAGGGGTTTGTGCGGGCATAGACCCACTTTTAAGTGCCGTCTTTATAAACCAGCCAATTTTTGCTGGCATATAAAGGATCAAGGTAGCCAGCACCACTTGCACAGACTTACCATCTGCGTCTATGAATAAAGTATTCCCCCATTTCTCCAAGATTGTGCTTTACACAGCTTACATGCAGTCTTAGCAGCATCTCACTCGTGTACCCTTTGAGATGAAGAATAGTTAAGAGGCCTTCTTCGGTTAGCTTGCACGCCAAATTAAATATTTTGATACCCGTTTATGCTGCGCAGCGGTAGCAATAAAAAATAATGCTATTAGATGTGCGGTACCACCCCTGTGCTTTTACCTAGCCTGCCAATTTGTACGAAGGAGCCTGTAGATTATTACGTTATTCTGCCAACCTGGCGCACAACTTTTTTTTCCCTTATTCTTTCGTAAGTGTCTCGGTGAATACGTAATTCTATTTTGATTTATGGTAAAAGTGATTGCCTCCTTCTTTATTATTATTCTCAGAATATTTTTACTGCTTTCCTTCCCCAATTTGCGTGCCAACTTTAACATATCCTCGCTTCTATTCAAAAACCGGAAGTCCATAAAGCCTCTAAACAGGCCCTTCGGGATCATTATTCAACCATTCGCTCTTGCTATGGGCAATATGACAAATTCTTTTGTTGTCGAGAGTAAGGGGTTCCTGGAAATTTTTCCCTCGTAAATCGTCCAATGGCCTCTTCACCACTAAAGCCCGTCTTTCTTTCTTTTGCGAAGAAGCTAGCTGGTGTTTTATCTCTCAACAAGAAGTGTGCCATCTAGCCAAAGACTCTATAATCCGCCACTGTCAGCATTGTTGTATGGCGCTTCGAGATAACGACGCTGAGTCCCATTGTTTGCAGCGACCTCCAACGGGTGGTTAAGAAATCACAACGTGCTGAAGAAGCGCTCTTGCTGCGGGTCTGATCTGGCTGACCAGGGATTTCTGCAATGTTCTTATCTTGGGTTTCACCCAGCCAATGGACTTCAGGAGAAAAGGAGCCCAGATGAAGCGTTATTGATCTCGAAGAAAGAAAACTGTAGCTATCGCCCGATAAGAAAAAAAAAAAGAAAAGAAAAAAAATAGGTCGATGAATTATTAAATAGTGCGTAGCAACGCGGATTTACTGGCAATGGCCTCTCTGAGTTCTTGAATAACAAAATAGAATAATAAAAAAAAGGTTGATAAAAAAAGCTTGAAAATCTACCTTAAGTCTTTCATCAAAAAAGTTAATCTCGTGCACAGATTCCGCAGTGACAAGTCAAGGAAAGGACGTTTGGTTTGAGATTAGGGAGGCAGTGAATGGATTAGGTTTGGAGGGTATTAGAAATGAGTAGTGATTATGGTGGTAAGATAGGGATAAAGCTATCAAATGGACCAAAATAAAGAGATTAACTTTGAAGACTCATTTTGCTTTCAGCGAATAAATTATATTGTGAAAAGGCTTAAACGTTGTTAAATCACTAGTGAAAAGTTAAAACTGTCATAACGATAAAGTAGAGAACGCAGGACGTTCTTGGATTTTAAAATGTAAAATAGTGTTTCATTTACTTGTGAGTTCTGCTTTTAACATGTATTCAGAATAACCCGCATTAAAACAGGTTCGTAAATAAGTTGCCCGATGGAAAGGCATTGACTCTGAATTGTTCTCGATATCCCCCGTTAATTATGGTCATACATGCTTGTCAGTGTAATAATTGTACTTATCGCTAACGGGGAAGTGGAAAAAATGGTATGGAGAAAGACAAAACGGGGAACAGAACGTCATGTTACACCCGATTTTAGACGGGGCCACTTTTCACTCTTTTCTCTTGCCAGAACTTATTTCTGTTTGGTTTTTTTAAATACCAGTAGAGGGGAAAAACGATTTTGGCAAAGACACACTTCTACCAAGTTGGCCGCCCCATGAAATCCGGAAGTGCCACCATTTTCCAAGATAGCTGCTCTTCCTATCCCCCCACCCATTTTGGTTTCATCGATGTAGACTTTGGATTAAAGATAACGAATCCAGACCACATTTATTTCAGAAAAGCCATGCTGTTGCTCTGACATTAACTGCCATCTATCGGGAGGCCATTTTAACTTTTATGTCACTTACGGTTACGTCACTTTTTGGTTAAAAGCTACAAATCTGTGTTTCTTCAATTTGGGGTATGGCAATGACGACACGAGGCCAGAAATGAGACCACACCCTTTCCCGAGATGAACACCAGCAATAATTTTATTATTGAGACCTACACTACGGATTTGACAGGTGTTTACTAGTTACTGGTCAGTCAAAATGAACTCACGTTTTTGACAACTAATGCTAATCTGCCTCTACTCCATAAGCAGGTATATTAAAATCAAAACACGCTAAGCAAATAAAATACGAATGAAAGCGTTAAAAAACGCAATGCTCTAAAGGCCACAGATACAAGAAAAGACCTGCAAGCCATCAGAATCACACCAATACGTGTAAAAGAATCTCCAGAGTCCCATAAAGAAACTAGAGTGCGACGTATTAGTGCGTCGCTGATGGCTTACATGTCTTTTTTGTATTTGTTCCTTTCGAGCATTGATATTTTTAAGGCTTACATCCGTATTTTATAAGCTTAAGCGATTAAGCGTTTTTTAATACTAATATCTGTTATTTTGTTCTTGTCCCAACAAGAATAACAACAACAAGATTACTACAATTACCTTAAAATAACTGTTATAAGTGTCTGGGATTTTTTATACTTAGTTTTAAGCTAAGTTCGGTTCGGTGGTCCGATCTTCTGTGAAAACTTCCCAGTAAGAACAACTCCAACAAAAATATTGTAGTCACATTAAGATAGCGTTCGAAAGGCCCCCTGGTACTTGTTAGTATTTTAAGCTATAAAAAGTGAAAATCGGTTCATTGGTTGGAGAGCAACATTTTGGCAAGAATATTACCAACAACAAGAATATTGTAGTCCCATTAAAATACCATTCAGAATGCCTTGTGCCGTGCTCATATCTACGTTTTAAGCCATAAAACTTGAAAATCGGTTCATTTGTCCTCCAAGTGAAGGAAAAGAGTCCCAACAACAACAAATGGCCATGCTGTGGAGGCCAAGCGGTTCGATAGTTATCATTACAATTTTTGTTGGGGGTTTGGGGGGTTGGGGGCATTCCAAGGGCCCGGGGCACTCGGCAATGTTCAGCCTATGGCCGATTGTAGTGTAAACAGGGCTCTGCATATGACACCATCCAATATTGGGCCAAACATACCAATCGTGTGGGAAAAAACGGTCCTCAACTCTTTACACTAAAAACTATGAAAGTGGTCTCTGAAAATCGAAGCTGATTCCGCAACAACAGAATAGTTTATGCACTACTCTAAAAAACTTGGCCATTTGCTGCTGACTAAACTGACAACTTAACTGTCAGCCTAAATCGAAAGTACGTCCAGAGGATTAAATTGTTGACGTGAGTTGCATTATTGATGACACGGATTTGCTCTCAACTTTGTTTTCATGGCAGTCGTAAGAATTTGTGGAAGGTATTTCAGGGCCGTAAAACCCGGTGCGGCCGGTCCGGCCATGGCCGCACCACTTTTCCGGGGGAAAAAAAGCTTTATTTGCCCGAATTGTCGAATGCAGACATGATGCGACGTTCATAATCCAGGAGGCAGCAACGCTAAACTTTCCTGCTACGCCGTTATAATAGTTCCGGAATTTAGCCACTGAACCATAGAGTTAGATATATTGTTGCACTGAACAGCATCGCTGCATACGCTGCGCTGACAGTAAATGCTGAAATTTGATACTGATGTATGGTGCAACCAACTTCTAAACTCGTCACTCCAACCCACGAATC
>JAHWFP010169992.1:19718-29919 GCA_023313725.1 Lithobius niger
CCCCCCCCCCCCCCCCCCCCCCCCCCCCCCCCCCCCCCCCCCCCTCATCACCAGAATCATCCAAACCCACATACACACTGACCGGTCTTTGTCTTATCAACAGATCTCAAAGTAAACTCCAACCACTGCACTTGTTTAGAAGAAAGAAAAAAATTGATTGAAGTAGTGAAAAAAAATACATTGTAAATCATGACATTTTTTGACTTTTTTATTCAATTTTTTTAGAAGGGCAATAAATTTATAAGTAGATCGCAACCGATAGTGAATGAAAATAGTACAAACACTGATACGTATTTCGATCCAAAATGGAAGTCCAGTACAGTGTACATAATATACTCAATTTGTGACGTTTCGAACCAATCCTCGCGTCGTTATCAAGCAAGTAAAACACTTTAAAACCCACAAAAAAGTAAAAATTCAAAGCACGTAAAAAACAATATTCAATAAAAATGGACCAAAGGAAACTTAAAAGCTGCCAGTAGGGACCCGCCCTCTTGCTGCTAGTATGAGACAAGTATTGCATGCAAGGGATCTGGTTCTCTATACTGGCAGTTTTCTTTGCTCGTCTCTACATCTACCGACCACTTTGATGATGTTGCCGGTAGTGCCTTGGTCCGTTTTTGTATATTTTTTTCATGTCCTTTGAGTTTTTACGTTTTTATCCGTTTTAGGGTGTTTATTTTACTTTGGCTTCTTAGACGTATCTTTTATTGCTTGATAACGAAGCGGGGATTGCTTTGAAACATCCCAAAATTGGTTGTTTTATGTGCTTTCCTTTTTGGATCGTGCAAACGATAGTCTCACGTAATATACAATGCCGAAAAACATCATCAAATCCTAACATGAAACGAGCGATTAAGGCAAGCAGTTAAAAACAAGATTTTTTGTAGGCTTCATTTTGACATAGCAACGTTTAAAAAGGTTTTAGCAGTGGGATTTACCGTGGTTTCAGCTTCCAACAAAAATTAGCATGAACCAGATGACTGGAGTCGAGGATAACCCACCATCAAACATACATAATGTTAAAAGAATATGTACAGCATGAGGAGAAATAAGATGTCAGTGAAAATAAAAGAAAAAAATATAATGACAATTTTTCCAGTTTTTGTCATTACACGTTTCCAGTTCTGAACGAAGGACACACGACACAAAACCTAACAAAACATGAACGTACATACCTTTTTCCATTAATTTTACAACCGTACGAGGAGTGGAAACTTGCCTGATTTGATTGTACAGGTAACCAAAAGTTAAAAAAAAAATAGTCAACATTTTATTCAAAGTTTTTAACTAACTTTTGTATTTCCTAAAATTACCGATTAATCTATGTTCGTTCTACGTAAGAATCTAATGGTCTGTTGTTGGAAAAGTCCACTGATTGATGATCAACAGATCAATGAACACCTGCTGGTGGCAGCATAGTAAATCACCAACAGGCTTGCATACTATCAAATTATTCACCAGGCTAACAGGCTTTTGTATTCTCTATTGTAAATCAAGTTGCAGGACAACAGCGTCATTTTTTTTTTCTCATGGCACCAAACCGTCATAAGGTTATGCAATGTAATAAATTTATTTGGGTTAATTCGAATTCATGGAACGAATATTGTTATGTGAATACATTCAGGGCAGGTGGGCCATGAACTTAAAATAAACCTTAATAAACTGAACAATTACGTCAGGATAGGTATAAGCTTCTTAAAGTTATACGCATTCTCATGCACAAACTGGGATTATGTTAAATCTTTTTATAGCACACGCTTCACAACATGACACGTTAACTGCAATTAGCCCATGTTTTATTTAAACTTAAGGCCAAACCAGACAGACTGCTCCATCACGACGCCGGATGGTGTACGAAAGACGTTAAAATCGATCGACAAACGCAACATCAACCATGTGATTACAATAATTTTGACCTCATAGGCACGTAATAACGCATCGATTCGCACGTAATTGTCTGCTGCCTGGTTAGGGCCTTAAACTTAAAAGCGGATTTTTTTTATCTTTAAACATTTTATAAAGGAAGGGGGGGGGGGGGCCGTCTTACATAAACATACTAGGGAGAGACCTGTTAGTTCCACCAATGGCACATAGAGGTCGCCTGGTGGTTCACTTGTCTATTTTTTGATCACTTCGTTTCCTAGAGACAAAGTACTTCGCATACTTAACCTAGTATGCCTTCCAGGATTGCTTAGGAAATTATCGTTAAGGCAAATTATATCCCTAATTACTCAACAGTAGGCCTATTAACACAAATATAGGCCTTAATATGTGTGTTGCCATCCAGTTGAGGGCAAACGTACTATTACTGGACTTCCTAGCGTGTAGGGGGAAAATATTGTGATAAAAGTTATGAAGCTGGATCTTCTTTAGGGCTGAAGATTATCGCTTTATCTGTTCAAATAGCAACAATGCAAATGAATGATAATCACATCACAATGATTTCTGAATCGTGGGAATGAAAGCGAGCGTTTATTTTATAAACAAACACCTGGCCGTACCTTATTGAACAGCAACAGTAACGCCATACTGGATACGAGACTAGCATTTGGAGCCACTCGTTGAGCTAGCTGCAAGGGGCAATGGATAAATGTGGAGGTAAGAAACATCGGCGTCTTTCGTCAAACCGGTGCTGAGAAAGCGGATTTGTAGGCCTAAACACTGTTGTTTTATCCAATCCGTTACGCTGCGAAACATATTTAAGGTTATAAATTGGAAAAGAAAAGATATCACTTGCTCAAAATTGCAGCAGCTCCCAACAAATCCCAAAAAATGAGAATTTTTTTAGATTCATAAACCTGGTCTCGCAACACTTGCTAGACAAACTACGCTAACGTTTTTACCTCCGTGTGTATCCAGTGCCCCTTGCAGCTAGTTCCACGGCCGGCTCCAGATGCTAGCCTCGTCACCAGTATGGCGTTATAGAAGGTGATCTATATTTTCTACAGAAATAATTGAAATTTGAGAACAGAAATGTTGATAACAAAAACTAATGATACACATTAATCTATCAGTTTGTTCTGGAGTTAAGTCGAGTTCTTTGGGTGATCATTTAGGCTGGGTGATTGTGGTTATTATTAGAATCATTCTTTTACAGGTAAAAATAGCACGTCTCTTGTAATTATTTATAGTGTTGGGTAATTAAAATATTCCAGACCATAGAATTGTGTAGCATCTAACAAAGCATTGCTAACGGTATTGCAGACAGTGACAATGGAATCAATAAGGTTAACTTAGGCTATTTTTTAAAGCGACACTTCCTTCAGACACTCGCTTAATTTTAAATTCATTTATTTATTAAAAATACTGTAAATGTGTAAGTCCACTTGCTCTTCGTGGGATGGGAGAGCAAATAACCTGCAGCAAGCGGAAGTGGCGCACCAGTTTGTTTTTGCTGTTGTCTGCGTGCTTACCTTTTAAATTTTCATCAGTTTTGGTCGAAGTTCGTTAGGATACCTTACTAAAACCAGTATGATCTTAGGTGTGGGTTTGGTTAAGTGTACATCGACTAGGAAAACAGTAACCTTCTTGGTATACACGGTATTAAAAAAAAAACACACCAGATATTTTTCAAACTTCGTTCTAGATTTCTGTTTTGTTTGTTGATTATAAATTTTTTCCTTGGGGCCTTATGTCATCTGAAGCAAACTAATCCTCGTATAGCTGCTACAGTTCAATTTTTAACCTAACAATTTTTAGACGGAGAAAAGAGTCTGATAAGAGGAGATGAACGCAGGGGTTCAAAGCGGAAATTCAACTCTGATTATCGCAGCGAGAGACAATAATGTTTAAAGCTCCTTTTCTGCATTCAAAATCCAATACTTAGGGTCCGAAAAAATTGGTCTTTTTTGAAAATGTCTAAAAAAAAAAAGAGTTAAAAAAAGTTAACTTTGCGATGAAGTCATGGTGATGCTTTAGACATTTCTTGCATCTTTTCGTGTGGCATCGGAATAAAGTTTAAACTTAGAAAAAATTTCTGGTTGAATCCGTATTTTTTTATAGTTTTGGGTTCCTTGTATAAACTAAAAAAAAAAAAAAAAGCGAGCTGCTGTACGTTGCTGCACTGAAACGAGACACAAAATAAAGTATTGTTCAGTTACTGAATCGTAAATTGATGATTCCTGTAAGAACCAAGACATGCATGTTTACACCACTTTTACGATTTCAACTCTAAAAATGAAGTTCTATTTAAGTTCAGTCATGAACTCTGGGTCCATGCTGCCAGGAGTTGTAACCCCAAGCACTGTACAAGCGGTTTTGTTAAGTGCAGTAATTAGTATTGGCTAAGGAATCTTGCGTTAGCTGGATAAGATCAACTGAGTTATCATCAACACGTTACAGTTACTCCATGTTTGTGCACAACGAAGCTTGCCATAAGACAGATAAGCATCTTGTCACACATGTTAGAATCGTGCAGTTGGAAGAAAGAAGGGAAGAGTCCAACTCTTGGACCTGCTAAGGAAGGGCAGGTAAAAAACAATGCGGGATGCAGCGTTGCCCCCCCCCCCCCCCCCCCCCCCCCCCCCCCAAGATCGATATATAATGATTGCCGGTCGGAGTGAAAATTTGGGTAGAAAATATGGGGGGGGGGAGATGGGGGGATGATAAGATTAAAAAAACAAATCGGGGTTAATTGTAGGTTGGCAGAATTTATTGATTTTACTTCTGTGTTACTCTGTTACCATTCATTAGTCATTACTTCATGCTAAGAGATTGTTGCATGGTGTCACCAACAGGCTGGCACCAGCACCGGCGTCACAAACGGGAGGTAGAGGAAACAATTGTAACGTGGAGGTGCGGGTGCAACGATGGGGTGACTTGACCTTGACCGATTGTGTTGCATCAAAGTTTTATAGTAGCACAATTTTTCTTTAGCAGCGCGCAAAATATAATTAGTTGTCGTTGTCTAGCATGCAAAAGGTGTTGTTGTTACGTCATGTTAAATTAAGTGAATTTGTTTTACTTGATGTAACATGATTTTTAACGCGATTTGCAATTTTATGTACGATCGCAAATCAGCAAACCGAGTTCATTTTCATAAGTTTCGCTTTCAGGTTCGCATTAGGAGTAAATTCTATACTGTTTCAAGGAAGATATTACATTAGGTTTTTTTTTCCGTATTTATTTTTATTTGTATTTGTATTTACTTTCGTATTTATTTTTGTGGGAGAATGGTTTTTTTTTGCCGTAGGGGTATGGAAAATATTTTTTTTAGGGATTTTCTAAAGATGCAGCGCCGCGATTTTGGGGGCAAACGCTTGCAGGCATCTGGCAACAAGACGGAGGAGGGAAGGGTTGGGCTCTCCAGTTCGTTTTTTAAACGGCCCAAACTCTACAGTTTATTCCACAATTAGAATGGAGGTGATTACAAACTCGTGATCTGGATGTGAAGCCGCGTAAAAAATAATCCTCAATGATGTCATTACGAGGCAGAGATATGTTTATGACTCGTAACTCGGTTATTTTAACTTGGTCGAGTTTATTTATTTGAGCGACTGAACATTCTGATCGCGAGTTTGCCTTTATCTGCTTTCAAATTGTGGAATAAAAACATTTCCAGAGTTTACAGAAGAGCTCATTTCATTCTCAAAAGTTTCTCCCATGTCTAACCCTCCCTTTTCGCCACGCTTTACAAAGTTCTTCTTAGACCTGATTGCTCTCAGATCTCTCGTCCCTGTTATGCCTCCTTTCTGAAAATTGGAAATTAGCCAACAGCGAAAATCGTACACTAGATTTACAGCGATTTATGTCTATTTATAATAATATAATATAATAATACAATTTTTAACCCGCTTATGGGTATGGAAACGGAAGGGATTCAGCACTCACACCGCCCCAAAAAGAATGTCGACGTTAGTATGTACGCTTGAGGTGTTTGGATAGGTCTATACCCCTCACAGCTAGTTTGAAGGAATTTAAATTTGCGGATGAGACAACTGCACCAGGTAGAGAATTCCAACTCTCGATAATTCTATTTGAGAAAAAAAAAACTCCCTACAGTCCGTTTTAAAGGTCTGTCTTTGTAATTTAAAGTTATGAGCGCGGGTGAAACCCACCGTGCAAAGCGAGAAAAAAGGGAGAACAGTTGGGAGAAGATCGTGAAGAATTTGGAATGTGAGCGCCAAATCAGCACGAAGCCTACGCAATTCAAGTGGTTCCAAACCCAATCTACGTAACCTATCCCCGGCCTGTAATGAGCGTAATTCTGGGATAGAGCGGGTAAACGCACGTTGGACTGATTCTAACAGATCAATATCTTTAAGGAGGCATGGTGACCAGACCGAGCTAGCATATTCCAGGATCGGTCTAACATAGACCTTAAACGCCCAAACTCGGGTTTTAGTACTTGTTTTACAAAAGCATCTATTGACGATGTGCATTCTTTGAAAGGCTTTAGAAACAATGTAGGCGCAGTGCTTTGAAGACTTCATGTCCGAGTTAAACAGGACACCCAGGTCATTTACTGATGCTTTGGCCTCGATCAAGGTTCCACTTAAATAATACTCAGGTTAAGCAAGTTAGTTTCTAATGTGCATCGAGTGGCACTTTGATAGAGATAAAGGCAATTGCCAGTCCTGCGACCATGTTGACACGCGATTAATTGTATGTCTAACACTAGTTCGATTCTCATCAGAAATCAATTCATTTCCATCCTTTAGGTCGTCCGCAAATTTGGAGACGTGAACATCACTGTTGGTGTTATCAGGCAATAAATCAGCGATAAACATGACGAAAAGCAGCGGACCAAGAACCGAGCCCTGCGGAACGCCACTCTGAATGGGCAGCCAGTCTGAGAACGTATTATTTACCTCCTTTATTATTATACCTCCGTTCTGACTCGCCTGGAAACCTGTCAGCACCGGCTCACTAAGGTGTAAGCAACTCACTTCTATCCCGTACCATGAACGGCTTAAGCAACTTTCTCTTGTTTCGGTTCCTAAGGGGTGATCTCAGTCTGGCGTAAATCATCCACCATCATATTGACGTTAACATCTCCGATTTTTTTCTGTTACTCTACCTCTAACACCACAGGTCATCCTTTCAAACTCCAGGGAAATCTATCCCTTGGCAACATTTTGACACCATTGCTTCTGCGAGCGGGTCGTGCAGCCTCGCAACCCCCTTCCGGCTGACGTGGTCTCACTCCCTCCCTAAACTCCTTTAAATGCTGTCTGGACCTGGTTTTTTTCTTAGTTCTTGGTTGGGGTTGGGGGAGGGGCATGCATTTAGATTTTTAGCCGGCACGGGCTTTTTTGTATTCCCTTCTTAAACTACAGCATTGTAGGTTTGACGTGCTTCCAGCCGAAACCATAGCACCAGTAAACAATAGCTGTAAAGTTTACTACATGCAATTTTTACATGGTTCTCTCCTGGAGCTATCAGGAGTTTACAATTGTTTTTAAAGTTGGGGATGAATTGTGTAGTCTACAAACAAAACTCTCTCCTTAAAACCCTTTGCCAATATTTCGAGCCATCGCATTGTCATCACGAAATATGGCTTCTGTCAGTCGATCAGCATTTAATTATAATCAAAACCTAATGATTACAGTTGGAGCGCCGTGTTAACTGCCAAGTTTTAATTAGGTTGCTTGGAATTGTGCCAGAAAAGGAGAGAGTTTAGTTTGAAGGTGAAATGAGTGTTTGACCAATCCAAGAGAATGATAATGCGCCACCATTTATGGAATTTAATTTCCGTCCCGTGCGTAGCAAACTCAGCTGGATTTAAGAATGGTTGCCTATTTGTCAATGAATATTGCAGGTATCCTCCGTCCGTTTAATATAGCCGTAATGTTTAACTTCCTGGCGTGTAGAGGAAGGTAAGGCAATTGGAATATATACGACAAATAATAAACCATGGTGCATGGTTGTGCTAAACTGCCGGCGAGACCTTGCTAGCGAAATATCCTGTGCGACGAAACGAGCTTATGCAATGTGATTGCTAAACGGGCTGTTTTTATTTTTATTAATTTTTTTTTAGCCTTAAGTCAGCCGAAGCAAATGAATGCTCGTGTGGTTGAACCGGCTCAATTTTGAACATTACCAGACTTTTTGTGAAGAAGAAATATCTAATAAAGGAGGGTGTCAATCCGGGAAATTTCCAATCATCGTAGGGGCCGAAAGATTGTTCAGAAATGCCCAGAATAGTTCCCATTGCCGCTGAAGGAGCATGGTAGTCATGACCACAATTGGTGGCTGATTCACCTGTTGCCGTTATCTGTCGATCGAGGGCGTGAGTAAAAGCCAAAAAAATATATTGAAACCATATTGAACCATATGGAAAGACGTGATGCGTGCACGTTTAGGGGACATTTTGTGTCAAGTCGTTTTTTGTTTATTAACTTCTGAATAATTACCCTGAAAATGGAATACACGTATTTTATGTTTATGATGTATAATTAATTTTGATATCTGAGAATCATAGTCCCCGAAATCCCTTGTCTGATTTGTTGATTCACGGAATTAAATGTATAAAATAGGATGCGTTTGAAACAATTGTAATTAAATCGGAAAACGAGTTTAAAAGTTATCGTGGAGACAGACAAACAGACAGACACCAGCACTGCAATATCAGTAGTCCTTTGCTTAGCAGTGAGAGTCACTAAAAATAAGTAACTCAACAGTGGCTCCATTCAATCACTCAATGTTGGGTAATACGTTACGTAATTACATTCATTATCTATTTTTGGGGGGAGGGAGGAATACGGGTTGATAGTTAAGCCATTTTAAACTTTGCAATGCAGCTAATTAATGCAGTATAGAATTAATGGAGCAATGGTCCTCCCTTTACCCCTCCGACTAAATAATGGTGCTGAACACCTTGGCTACCTGGGGATTTTTTCCAAACTCTACCCAAGGGTTATGAACAATAAGATCATACGTTTTGATAATTTTATTTTATGTAGACGTTATTAACAAGTGATGACTTAGAAAAATCTGCTCAAATAGTATGACGTGTTGGACTATCGTAAAGTTGATCCACCACAGTCCAGTGACAACAACACGATTTCACAAGATCATCGACTAACTAATGGTAATGTACATTCTAGTACAGTTAGTTTATAACCACCCAAAACCAAAACTGGTAGAAAAACCCGCCAAGTTTCCAAAAACGATCGGCCTTTGAAGGTAGTGATATCATTCCACCAGGAAAAGGCCGCCAAGGTTAATCCTATTAGCCAAGTTAATCGCACATACTAATAGTTCGAAAGTTAAATGAAAACTAGAAGATTGCTACTAGCCTCAATTTGACCAACACCAGCGAAAATCCATACTGGCTAGCATCTATCCAGGACTAGATGATATTTATATACGTCAAACACCGATGGCTGCAAATGGTTGCGACTGAAAGTTGATGCCATCTAGGGGTGGGGGATTGTAAATTTTTACCTTTCTTGTTGGATTTTACCATTCTGAAGCGCTTGTGTTGGAAATTTTTACATGACTTATGTATACGTCATTGGGCTGTGTCAGAAGTATATCATGACGTATATATACGTCATCAGCAGCCAAGGTGTGAATTACTCTCGCCCAGACATCCCGCAGCATAATTTTTTCTTACAGTACCGTTATTTCTCATATCGTGCTATGAATTTTCAAAAATAAATAAAAATACAAAATCGCGTTGACCCGTTATCCAGCTACGTTCGCAAGATTCCTTTTTGCCCGGGAATGGCAAGTAAAAATTGCCAACATAGTCATCACCTTCAGATAAATTTCAGAATGGAACGCTTTGGTCTAAGTATTCTACGTACTAGCATTCGTAAAGGGAAGATTGTCCTGCAGTTATGCTGTCAAAAATAAACTCTTTAAGATGACTCTTTTAGCAAGGATGTTAATGATTTTGCTAATGGTTTAATTACAGCCGCGTTTGGTTCGCGGTAAGACGCCTGCTGTTAATGCTTGAGAAATACCGTTACAGCATGTATGGCACACTACCCTCGTCGCAACTTGCCTTTGTTCGGGATACAATAAACGAAGAAGTCAATGGAACCCACAGATTGCTATGGATGCAACAATAATAGTAGCAATGCTAAGGATGTAACAACAGTAATGCTATGGATAAGACGCAATACGGCTGAGGTAAAGCGGCAGTAATGCTAAGGATGAGATAAGCAGCAATAATGCTATGCATGGTAGTAGCAATAATGCTAAGGAAAAGCAGCAATAATGCTAAGGAAAGCAGGAATAATGTTAAGGA
>JAHWFP010169992.1:29929-42356 GCA_023313725.1 Lithobius niger
TTAAGGAAAAACAGCAATATTGCTGAGGAAAAGCAGCAATAATGCTACAGAAAAGAAGCAATAATGATCAGGATAAGTAGCAATAAGGCTGAGGAAGTGAAGCAATAATGCGAAAGATATGTAGCGATAATGTGAGCAGTAATCTGAGCAGTAATAATGACGAAAAATTCATGTACATCATGAAGCAGAGAACTGAACAGGAGTCCATTGCATTTGGTTATTAATACGCTAAGCTAGTATGCATTGATGTCCGTGTGTCACCCTTTGTGGTGTAGACTCCCTTGGGTTCTTCGTTTATTCTCATATTGACTGTTAATTCATTTATTCATCATACAAGTGGTAACGATACATTGTGAGTGCAACACTGCTTTCTTTACGGCCAACTAAACGCGCTTTGCATTTTGCCTCACTTTCTGATCTTTAAGGGATTATTTTTTAAACGCGTTATTGCAGGCTAACGTAATTTACATTATCGTAAATGTTTAGAAGTGCTATATCGTTTACGTAATTCTGTGAAGTATGAACAATTTGTACATTTTCAAGAATCGCTGTATGGAAAATACTCTATTCTACAGCATATTACTCCTGAACAAGAGCTAGCGCTTATTTTGTTTTTAAATCGCCAAGGTAGCCCTTGCTCAACGGTACGCGTGACGTATACGTACGTCACATGATACGTCACACCCTATACTGTTTTTTTTTTATGGTGAAGGCCACCTTTAGCACTCACGACCCGAAGCGGCATTCTGCCATGCTGACGGATTGGAAGGAGGAAGTGACGTCATAGCTGCCTCTGGTTTTTGTGACGTCATGGAAGTATTTGAAGGCCAAGTTCAACCGAGAAAAACTGACCAATAAACAGTGTTTAAAAGAATGAAGCTGAGAGGGAAGAAAATTCGGGAAAAGCGGTCGATATATATGGCCGTATCTCTTCGCAGCTGCTTGGCAACTTTGGGATGTAACGTCTTTCCCGGTCCAATCGGAGCTCCCAGCACAACGCCTGTACTACTTCCTCCTCCACTTCCGGTTGCGGTTGGGTTGCCGGATGTTGCGCCACCTTCTCCGTCTTGGCTTGTGGTCGGAGCTTCAGGCTGAAAATGAGAAACGACGAAACGATAAGATGTGGGTTCTAGAAGAGGTAATTTATTGATAAGCCATTGTAATTAAATACGGTTGATTAGGCGCGCTTCCAACGTGGGAGCCAATGCTGAAATCATAGATTAGCATGGTAACTAGATCACATCTACTCTTCTAAGCCTACGCGTGACCATTGCTTTGCCTCCTTGTTGCCTCGCACACATAGCATTACAGCAAAGGCGTTAATAGCCGCTGCTACCACCAGGACCCCACGTACGCTTGCAAGAGAGAAGATGCGATATCTGTTTAACTTTTTAATCTATGCCGGAATATTCTATCAAGAATACGACGAGTGAATCGGGAAAAATAACTCGGGAATCGGGAATCATAACCGGCACTCGACCAGATAATGCCACGTATAATAATTATAAATAATAAATAAAAATTCGCCACGTAGTGTGCAGTCAGAAACCGGAAGGGTGGTGAGCGGCTTACTCTTGTTTTATTCGGTTTGAACAGGAACGAATGTAGGAGATCTCCGCAGAGCAACTCGCGGAAGCTCTGTACACTATTTCTCCCCAAACTAGACCTAGTACGCCAAAGTAAAATGTTTAAATTTAAATATATCCCACCATGTGTTAAGTTAAAAGTAGTGGTCGAAGCGATATTCTTGCATCTTAGTACGTCGGTGAAATTCCCATTGTTAATCGATGGGGGGGGGGGGGGGCCCAACAACGATGCATAACAGCCTGCCCGAACTCAAAAATAATTTTGGGTCGTCCCTGATCCTTGATAACATCTATGTAGTCCATACAAATTCAGCTCAAAACCCAGCAAACACGTTCGCTTTTACCTAGTACTGTTACCGAGAAGCGACCGTTTGAGTACTAGCCTGGCGAGGAGAATTAAAACTGAACTCACCAAAAGCCATTTTTTTTTTTTTTGTTTGTTTTGTTCGCCATTTGGCGAGTAGCGACGGACACTGGTAAAGGCTGCTGATCGGGAGGAACATCGTGATACACTTAGTGGCAATGGGTACTAACTGTGATCACAAAACGATATCACAACAGTGGGTCGAGTAAGTTACGACTGAGGGATCGTCGTTAGGACCAGAAACCTGGGAGGGAGGGAGGGAACAACCTTTCTTGTAGGAATGATATCACTACTTTTCAATTTTTAAATTTTTAAATAATTAATACAGCGTGCCTGTTACACAAAATGGGCGAAAAGCACAGTTTGGATAAAAAGCCGAAACTGCAGTTTTATTGACTGAAAAGCATTCTCTGACGATTGGCATTAACGGCGAATGAGTTGCTCCCATAGAATGCTGACAAATGGTTGTGCTGTAGGCGAATATGTCAGGCAACATAACTATTTCCAAATAATAAGCTGAAAGGCAAATGCCCTTTGAACAACATTCCCCTTTTCAGCTTATTGTGGCCCTTTCAGCTAAAGAATCTTTGGAATAAAATCAGAAGTCCTAAACCACAGCAGATACGCAACAATAAAAATAGCCGTCTTGTGGTCAATCATTCAAAGTTTTTTTCATGTTGCGAAATGTGCACGTGCGTGCACGAGAAAGCCTTCTAGCTGAGAAAAACTAAAACACCCAAAATGGCGCCCTCGAGAATCATAACCTTTACTAATTTACGAGAAAAACAAGGGCTTCCACATATTTAAATTGAAAAAAGCCTCAACAGCGCTAATACAAATATTTAATGCAAAACCAATTCAAGCAATTCAAGCATCACATGCATAGTAAAATAACACCGAAACTTGATATTTTGTGGCACATTGGCGATACAGTTCGGCCACTTTATCTACAAAAAAAATACAGTTAAAATCACACCGTCATTATTGTATACATTTAAGGACCACCCCACTTTTACTTAGCTGAAACAAAATGCCTTTTACCGTATCGTCGGTTTTTTTTGACAACCAATGTTTACAGTAGCGGCCAATAAAAAAAAACTGGCGATGCGGGAACCGGCATTTTGTTTCAGCTAAGTAAAAGTGGGGTGGTCCATAAATGCATTCAAAATGTAGGTTTGATTTTAACTATAATTTTTTTTGATAAAGTGGCCGAATTGTATCGCCACGCAATTTCAAGTTTTAGTGTTATTTTATAATAATAATTGTTGGTACAACGAAGGTTTTATAAATAACCCAATGTTTGTATTAGCGCTAGTGAGGGTTTATTGCAATATAAATAAGTCACTTTGCAGAAACAAAAAGGGTTGTTGCGACACAAAGAACGAACAGAAAACAATTCATTGTAACCGGGACTCCATCATCAAGTGCTATACAGAAGATTGTTGCAAAATTGGAACGCACCAGCGCTGTCCACGACAAAGCAAGGAAGCTCCGTCAGTAGCACATCCTGAAACCAGTGTTAAAGTAGTGCGCACAGTCATTCAGCAGTACAGTGGACTGGAAGTTCCAACGTAGGGGTACAAGTGAACTTCGCATCACTGTCCTCATGTTTTTCGTTTTATGACTGACGTATCGCAACTTTTACCGCACGAAATTCAACTAATACAAGTTAAAAATAACGAGACAAAGTTGTTTTCAATTTGTTTTCAATGTTGTTCTCAATTTTCCAAATAGCACGTTGCTT
Organism: Lithobius niger; assembly: GCA_023313725.1. NCBI lineage: Eukaryota > Metazoa > Arthropoda > Chilopoda > Lithobiomorpha > Lithobiidae > Lithobius > Lithobius niger. The sequence continues at coordinate 33,624 of JAHWFP010169992.1, forward strand.
TCTTTGAAGAACATGCTTGGTGGTTAACCGTTAGTATACATTGGCACTCGCATTTGATGAAGGGGTGTATACCCGTTTCGCAGAAATGTTTCCCGTTTTGCCGTAAATTAAGCTTTGATTAAAATTTGCCGAAAAGGGAATTACCGTTTTGCCGAATCTCGTTTCGCCGAATGAAATTTTATTCGCATAAAATTTGACGTTATAGAAGTTACAGATTCAGTCTACTTTGATGGAATTTGTGATTAGTTGCGGTTTCTGATGTTCTATGTTTAGCCGCAGCGAGCGCGGATGCGCAAGCGAGGCACCTAAATTTGGGGGAAAAATATTCGGCGAAACGGGATTCCGCAAAAGAGAAATTCCCGTTTTTTCGAAAATTGAAACACTGATTAAAATTCGGCGAAACGGGAATCGGCGAAACGGTACTCGTCGAAACATAATACACCCTGGATACATTGAATTGTTTCTAAATGTGTTGTATGTCGCGACAATACTTTTGTTTGAGCAAACAAAGTGACAGCCTCTACTCATTGCTTGGTTGTGATTCTTGAGGGAGCCATTGGGGATTAAAAAATCAGTGTTGCCTGATGACTGCAAGGAGTTGCCCTCGAAATCACGGTGCTGAACCCCCAGCAAACCGTAGTTAAAAAAAGAAAAAAAACAACATTTTCCCATAAAAACAATCACAAAAATAAATACAAATACAAAAAATATATATATATCTCGTAATTATTACACGCTCATTAATCCTTAGGCGAAACTAAAAGAGAAACTTATGAAAATGTAACTTTTTTTTTTTGCCTTCTGTTTTGTTATCTTACATAAAAATCTCAAATCGGATTAATTAACTGGTAAAAAATATCCTCATGGCAGCAACAACTAATTCGTGCCCTTTCAACAAAACGTAAAAGTTTGCTACTTAAAAAGGTTGATACAAGATTTGTTTAGCAAGTGAAAAAGCAATAATTTGCAACTTGCGACATAAACCTACATTTAGTAAGATTTTATTTATAAGAATTTCTTAGCTCAGGGTAACACGAAAATCAATAAATTCCGCCACAGTAGAATTACTACCAATTTTTTTTATTTTTTCCCCAAACATTTTCCACTCCCGTTTACACCCCCAACGGCGATCAAAACCTCGTGAACTGGAGGTAAAACTCTCAATCTGGTAACAGTGTTCTGTATTTTGCCGCTAGAAGGCATTCTTTTTCATGCATATGTGCTTCTTCCGAGGGTGTTAAGAAAAAAACCCTTTAAATGATTGCCTACAACATAGTTATTTAATTCTGTTTTTTTTTTCCCTAGATGCAACAGTTTAGGAGTTATGCTTTTTTTTAAAAAATCAGTTCTATTAGCTGAAACAACCTGTACCATCTTTAATTTGGAGTTAAATGTTATTACCGAATGGTTTTGAGATCCAGCCGGTGGTGTCCAAACCTACAAAAATAAAAAAATAAATCAGTTTATTGGGAAGCATCCACTTACGGTGGCGTTGTTGACAGATTTTCTGAGTTATTTCTAGTATACTCACTTTCGTAGCAATGAGCATGTTTTTTATGCCCTTGGTTAAGTCACTGTCATCTCCTTCCCCCTGGGGGTCTCCCATCACGATGTTGACCAGTGCGTATTCCATTAGTGATAGGAACACAAACACTGTACAAGACGACATGAAGATGTCGATGGCCTGCAAACAAAACACACAAAAGGCCGACCTTTTAGACTTTACATTTAATTACGGTTGTATCGGATTTCTTTAAGGCCAACGCAAACACACTCACACCCTCTGAATAATTGAGTACAGTACCGTTTTAAAGTGTAATGCTAAACAAGTACAGAAGGATTTCACTTAAGGATAGGCGAATTAGTTAGGAAATGATCAATAGTACTTTAAACAAGAGTAAAGACAATGAATAATACAGAGAACACTTCAACATCGTTTGGCTTGATTTGAGAGACTTTTGGACAGAGTAATTGCTGAACGCTAAGGAGAAAATCCGTTCCCTCCCCAAGTACCGAGGGAGGGGGAGGGGGGTTATGCTTGGAATTGGATAGGCAACAACTACTAAAGTAATTAAACTACCGTTGCTAACTACAGTAAGAAAAAGTTAATCCTATTAACTGATTTTAAGTAAAACTACAGTAAATCGCCTATTAAACGTTCATGAGGTGTTAAAATTAATTCCGTAAAAATAAGAGGGTAAGCATTGAAAAAGTTATAATTCGAATCTTGCTTCTCATCTGTCTAGTGGGGGGGTTAGGCCTAACTGCATCACGCAAAATTCGGGGTTTATGCTATCGTTCATGTGTACACGGGATCTGGGTTCACTTTAGCATTAACACTATGCCTTTATTCGCACTCGTCAGGAATGTAGTTTATTAGCTTACTAGTTTATTTCGTTTGCTTTATGTATGAAGCTTTAGTCAGTTTCTAGCAGAAAAATTACGATCTAAAATGCTTTAAGGTCAGAAATCGTGAAATAAACTAGTTACAGTCTAGGTAACTAGGGGGATTGTAACTAGGTAATTGCACGATTTCTGACCTTAAAGTGTTTTAGCAGGGTGTGCTGTAGCTTTGCCAGGGCTGTTAATAGGCGATTTACGGTAGTTGCAACTACAGTTACAGTTCTTTTATGGTAGTTAGTAGTTGCGACTACTTTTTAATTACTTAAAAAAATATAGCTTGGAGTAAGAAACAAGAGTAGTCAAAAAGTAGTCCAATAAAATGCCAGTTTAAGAACCAAAACACTGAGAGTAAACTGTTTTAGAAGACCTAACGAAAATGACCTACTTCAACCTTATGCTTACTCCAAGTACACGTTGAATAAAATAGGCATAGTCTGACATGGAAGGCTGACGAACATCTCGCATGCACTATAGCACTGTGGGTTAAAGTCAAGGTTATCCACTACTACTCTTCTGGCAATATGCTGGCAGAGAGCTGTATTAAAGACAGTTCAAGCACAATGTTCAATTTCAATAATGAATGGGATGGTCACATGCTGATTTTCCCCGAATTTAAAGAATTTCAGTACTATATTTCACCTTTTCCAAGAAAAATAATAAAAATGCGCTTTAATTTACTATTTTCTACAAACTTACTGGTTGGCGTAAGTAAATAAAAAGATTAAAAAAACATTAGTTCAAGAACAAGTTGCAACAACAACTTGAAACCTTGAAACTTGAAACTTTGAAAGTAGTTAACTAGCAGTTGTAACAACATGTACTGTCCAACACTGGTGATAACTACTTAACGTGCTGGTCCTACTTGCTAAATGTGAAGATGTTACCAACGGAGTTATAAATACATAAATTTAACCACAAAGTGGTAAGGATCTAGAAAGGGCGAATCACTTACAGCAGTCCGAATCGTTAAGGTTAAAAAGGTTATACCCGGCAACAAATTCAGGACTCCACAAGATTTTGCGAAGACAAGTTTTACTTAACAAAAACTAAAAATCGACCGAACGCTCCTGTACTGCCTCCACGGACAGACCATGCTTGGGCAGCCAATTTAAGCGATTTAATTTTGTCGTGACGTCATGGTCAAAGAATTGCATGTCCATTAGCCGAAAAAAACCTCGACAATCTTGAAGGTCAAGAGAAGATTGGCTCGATGTCTACGGAACACCACGGTCTGAAGCCTCACACGAGTTAATCTCATGTGGTAAGACATGTTCCGCATGCCAGGAGGTTTTTGAGCAAATTTGCTTTGGACCGATTGAACCCTGTCGATATCTCCCGGGAGAGAAAGAGACCAAACAGGCACGCATACTCCAGGAGTGGTTCAGAAATACGTTAAAGGCCCACACATATTCCCGGAAGTGGAACAGGTTATGGAGACACCCCCCCAAGTCATTAATTTCAAATACATCAGGGAGTAGCTGGTCTTTAAGACAGTTGCGGGCAGAAAAGTTTTGGTGACTGACATGGAAACCTCAGCACTTGCTAATTGAGAGTGGCAGCTGTCAGCCATCACATGTCATTGAAACACCAACCAGTTGAATCAAAGAAGCGTGGATGCAGTTCGTCCAGTCTTTGTATGCGTTACGCCTAACTTTTTGACATTCACGGCATGACAGAAAGTCCAAAACCTTTTAGCTGGTTTTCGTTCCTTTCGATGAACGGGAATGGGAATTCTTTAAAGAGAGCTTGAAACAAACTGCGTTGATGAAGGCTTCACATTTAGCAGCTGCAAACAACGACATGCCTTCTGGCGTTCCACCCTCTTTCAACGAAAACTTCAAGTCAATAAAGGTAATTATCGTCGTGGAACACGTGCTGTGGTTGGGATGCCGTGGTCAGACAAAACGGTACGTATGTAGATTCAGTTAGTACTTTGATTAGTATGGGAAAAAAATGCGTTCGGCGGCCTTGAAATCGATGAAGTAGGACATGGACGCAGTTGATGCGTTAAAGTTGATCATGCAGGTTACTGAGAGGTGAGTTTAAGCTACTTGAAGCTAGAAGCTAACAGAATAGTAACAATAATGCCACACTGGCTACCACGGTCCGTAGTCTCGATTTGCGCTTTTCAAATCGCATGAGGTTTTACCAAATCACCCATTCTATCACAAGGGACTTTTGATAACACCGCATGAGATTTGAAAGCGATCAAGTCGACAATAGGACGCCAGGCTGCCATTTAGAATCGGTCGTTGAGATAGATGAAAGAGGCACTGGATCATAGGGAGGTAAAAAAGTTAGCCTAGTTTATGAAGCCAATGCTGTGAGAGCGGATTTTCTTGGAGCTAAAAAATGCTAATTTCTTTGGATTTTTTACAATTTTCAGGAAGTGGAATGTTTTCTTTTCCAACGCAGTGTTTCACAGAGTAAGCGTTAGGAAAAAACAACGTTTATAGGCCTAAGAAACCGCTCTCACAGCATCGGCCTGACTAAAGACGCCGTTATTTTTCACTTCCGTTTTCATCCAGTGTCCCTCGCAGCTAGCTCAATGACCTGTTCCAGATGCTAGCCTCGTCACCAGGTTGGTGTTACTATCGCTGCTGTATCGGTAATGGCCAATCAATCACAAGTTAAAGCGTTAAATGTTGCAGAAGGTCCGTTGAGAAAGACGGTGAGCTTCAAGATCCCGACGGAATATGTAGTCTTCGAGTTCTGACCCTTTGCAGAATTTGTAGAACGCCCCTTGAGTCCATCTTGTTACATTAAAAGACTCAATGTTTGTATATACAGAGTATCCACAAAACAATACCAGATTATAAAAATTAATAATTTCCATATTACCGTAATTAACGTAGGCCCGTACTGTTTGCACAGACGTGTAGGAGAAGTTTTATTCAGGGCATGAAATAAGGATTTCCTTTGTGTACAGATCCCGTTTCGAGGAACTTGGCCTTTCATGCCTTGATTAACTTCACATCGGGAGCCGGCTTTCTACATTGTCGTAAATTTCCGTAGAACAGACACGGGGTATTTGGGTTTAGGTGAGCCACACCACACACTGCGCCTTTTGTGAGTGCGATGCCATTTTCCTTTCAGCAGTCGACAACGCGCCTGCGCGAGACGTGAGAGCGCTACAGTGCCCGCATTAGCGCTTGTAAAAAACTGACTGAGTTGTTTTACAGGCCTGTGCAAACCGCGTCGGCTTATACCTCAATTAATTATTAATCTTTAAAATCAGGGTATTCATTTGTTGACACCCTGTACATCCAACTTAAGGTTCTGGAGTTGGTATGGAATTGGGATATCCGCAGGATCTGCTGCGAACGGTGGCTTCGTGCACCCTACATTAATTCTTAATTCTTTATTGCCTGCCTTATTTCTAGTGTGGAGGGGAGGACACAAAACAAAATAGATTTCCTCATGTTTGTGGCGTATACATCACCACTGAGAAAGCGACTACTGCTCGGCTGGACTGTAGCTAAAGCCCGACCTGGTAGCGCAGATGTTATAACCCTCATCACCAGGCATTTATAGTGTCCGCGGCCCATCTTGAGTTCGCCCAGAATGAACACAAATAATCAATTGTACGTGTCTGGTCGCAGAGTGCCTTGTTGATATCCAAAGTAGTTACAAAAACAATGGCGGCCGTCGGTTAAAGCCGCCCCCTCCAGGAAGACGTAGCCGATCACAAAATAAGTGCAGGACTCAAGATACGCCGCGCACACTATAGTCCCAGTTGGGGCAGCTATCTTTTCTTACTTTTTCAGATTGGGGCATCTTGTATTATCACAAGGCCAGTCTTTAACGAAGATTATTTTCTGCGTTAACTATAGTCATATCGTTCGCTCGCTCATTCTATTGGCGTCGATCCTCGTTCATCAGAGCCTAAATCGAATACTAATATTTCGTCGCAAGATAAGTGCATTTTTTTCTCTCAAAGTTCGTTCACCGCTTTCCTCAGCACGCCTGCATTTCATCTACATTATTCAAATCGTACGATTTGTTTGCATGTTTGTATGCTACTCATCCGTAAGTAAGACTCGTATGAAGAACAGAGTAAGCGCCAAACGAAGATTGAGAGAACAAAGCGAGAAACGCGTTGTAAAATTTACTTTACGTGGAAATACCTCGCTTTACTCACTCAATCCACGCACCTCCGTGCTTCAAAACACGAACATTTGACAACCTTTTAAAACCTCTAAATCTGTTTTTTTTTTTCAACCAGTTGAAGCAAAACCAATATGTTTTAAGATCTCTATGTAGTGTTGTTGATAGTAAGTATAATGCAAAATATTTTGTCTTTTTACTTTTTTTTTGCAACCAAGTTTCTTGCTCATAAGTTTGCCTGAACAGTAGCTTTGCATGATCATGGCGTCATGACCAGTTCTCAGAGCAGTTTTTGTGTATTTGAACGTCAAAAATTTTAGTTCCAGCAATAAAAATAGCCTGTCGAATCTTTCATTTAGGGGTACTATCGGCTTCATAGGTGCCTTAGTTCCGGAGGAGTAGAGGTCACGCAAGCACGCACGCACGTCGTACGCTTTTAATGATGTGGCTACAGAAAAGCTTGGCCAAAACATGTGAAATAATAAAAAATCCAAGAAGGAAATATACGACTAAGTCTTATTCAGCTCCAAACGACTTTTGATGGAAGGCAAAAGGTTAAAAATTAATGGAATGGCTTCTTAGTCGTATCCTTCACTCCTTGCTTTTATTGTTGTTTGATTTCAAATCTTTTGACGAAGCTTTACAGTATTGAATGTTTTTATTGCTTGATAACGGTTGTGATCAGGGGCTGAAACGTTGCCTGTTTAAAGTAATATTATTTTTGCACTTTGCGGCATTTTTTTCTTTCATAACTTCGACAAAAGTGCTTTTTCTTGTTTTTTTTTGTAATGCCCCTTGAATAAACGGAAGGTCCCCGTTGGAACAGTCGTATTTGCTTAATTTCTCTTTCTAGCTGCTGCATGAAAGGAGACTTAGCAAATTATACGCTAGATTTGCCGTCAAGGTAGTGTAAGAGACTATCAATCACATTCAGCAGCTAAAGCATCTATTCTGGTCTCTTCTGGACATTTTCTCAATAGTAGTAGAGGAAAAAAAATAACCAGAAGAGGTCAGACTTTTGGCATTTTGGACTTATATCTGGCTGCCTGGGTGGGGAATTGTATTCTCGATCTTTGAGGCACACGCCGAAGCCTACCAGTCATATGTACTGACACAACTATTCCCCGCTCCCTCAGGCAGTCCAAAAGCCAGCGAAAATAAAATTGCAATTTTGCATCTGTATTTAATTATCAATATTCCAGTCAGTTTGGCTTTCCCTCCAGTAATTCCTAGGTATATCTAGGAAGATCTTAGTGCTTGCAAACATAAAAATTAACCAGACGTGAATACTAGTTCAACAACATGTAGCACCATCTAGTAGAGTGTCAGCGCATTATTGCCGTAATCCTTATAGGGGAGCATCATAAAAAACGTACGATGTACGTGTGTGTATCTCTACTCCTCTTGAACTAAAACCCTACAAAGATGAGAGTAGCGCTAAATGAAAGATAATTAAATTACGCTTCGGATAAGAGTATTTCCATTGCTGGAACTTGCTCTTTTGACCCTCAAATATGTGAAAATCTGCTCCGAAGACCTTCAAAGTTCGATCAGGCAAATTAATCTACGAACTACGAAGTATGGATCGACGCCAATAGAGTGAGCAATGCGAAGGATATGGCTAGTGCAGATATTAGTAATATTCTACACCCTTGGTAATAAAAATAAAATAAAAAATTGAAGAATTAACGTTAGGTCATCTCTGGGCGGAGAGAGACAATTTTGCTAGGAAACACGGAGGATCTTTTACATGCCTCGACCGACACGAGCATGAGTGCAGTTTTGGGGCTCTTCTCATCCCAGGAGCGGACAGAGACCAGGATAGACCCCGTGAGCTTTGGCTTAAGAGATGGCCTTGCTAGCTGTTGAGCCACCCTGACCTCCGCACATATCACTGTTTGTACGAATTAAGAACATGTCAGCCCAAACAGTAATATTAGCTCACGCAATGTAGACTTAATCGATAACTACTCCTCCGTTCTCCCCCCCCCCCCCCCCCGGCTCCCATTTCGATCAGTTACTAATCTTAGTACACAGATTGATCGCATTTTGTATTTTGAACCCAGGGATTTTAATGTTTTAATTTTTTAACTTTTCTTTTTTTGTAAATTCATCCTGTTTTTTATTTTATTTTGTTATTTTATCCTATCCAAGCTGTGACTGGCCCCCAAGTTTCAATTATTAATGTTTACAGACCATTGATTTTCTAGGCACTATTTTATT
>JAHWFP010170021.1:1733-11885 GCA_023313725.1 Lithobius niger
GCAACAAGGACAGAACTCTATGCACGAACTGTCTTGTTGGACAATTTCTCGATTCATGTGCGGATTGTTAAATGTTTATTTTTGTAAATTGCGTTATGTCTAAGGAAGAAGTAAAGAAGTTTGAATTTAACAAGCCTGCAGTGAACCCTTGAAATTACAGAGTGGAGAGACTGTAGTGTGAATAAGGCATTAGGAAACAAAAATACCTAACAATAAATTCTCTTCCCAATGATAGCGCCACGTAATTATACCCTTCTAATTATTTTGATTAATTTTTTTTCTATTTTTAGGGTGCCATGCTAACCTTCCTAATTCGTCGTTTGATGGCAAAACAGGTATGGAAAAATTAATTAGGTGATGTATGGAAACGTGTGGTAAGATGCAATAACAGAATCACAAAGGGTTGTTATAAATTGTTCTAAACTTAATACATTAATTTCTACATAAGTCTGTTGCATAGAACGTAGTCACTTTCACTCACAACATGGCGGCACCCAGCTAGGTTTTACAGGGCTGGTCCCTTTTTTATCTTTGTACTTTTGATTGTGAACAAGGCACACAAAGGTTCTATTTGTGCTGAAAATTAAAATAGGTTGTTTGTTACTATGAACTGTGAGTCTGGTTTGTCAGGAAACCCATTGTTGAAAATCTCCGTTCACTCGCAAACTGGTCGTTTTGCACTTTTTTTTCAGTTAGAGAATGCGACCGCACAAGAAGCCACCTATTTTAAATTGCTGTGGAAAACTTAGGGAATAGGGGATTGCTGTAAATATTTATTTTCGCACCGAGTTTTAAACGTCTGAAAGGCATTTAAGACTATGGCCTACCTCCCTTGCCCCTTTTAGGAACAGACATATGAAACTTCAGAGACTTTGGATTACATGTACCTTTGGTAGGGTATAGTCCACTCAATACTAAGCAACAACATAAGAAATAGTGCGAGATTTTCGCAAGCGGCAACGCCAAAACTCTAACGCGTCTGACGTCACTGCTTGCTGTGCACTCTGTTTTTACCAGCTCATTGGCTGTTGATTTTGCCGGAAGAATTGGATGAATCGACGCAAAGGTGAACTAAAAAGGATTGCCGTTAATATCTTAAAACGTTCAAATTGCTTTACAGTGCATTAAGGTACCTTTATCCAATGCGACGGAAAATACGCCATTTTTGTTGCGTTTTGTCAGCAGACAGTCAGCACTGCACTAGCAGGCATCGTGCAAGTATGCAATTGTTTTGGTTTGAAAGCCATGGCGCCACCAACTGTAATCTTCCCCTTTACGACCCGAAATAGCTCTGCTGTAGCTCTGATCTGACACAATGCATTGAGTGGACTGACCCAATAGTAGAAGATCCCGGGGCAAATTTGATCTCTTGGAATAGAGCACCGTCATCGCTGTCCGTTGCTCATGGCAACCGAATAACGCGTGCCGCCATCTTGTAGTGGTGGGGTAAATAATCGCGTATGAAGCAAGCAGACGACGTTACCTGGTTTAGCCACGAAGGAAGGAATTCGCTGGAAATCTAAACAAGGACGAACCCTCTACCCCTCTTTTGTTGTCGCAACCAGAAATCCGACAATCGTTAACCATCTTGATGGATAAACATGAACACCAGCGCTGATGGCACGAAACAAGCAAAATAACAAAATGGTGGAAAGCCAAGCCGTCTTTCCCACCAATCTAGCCAGATGTCGGACTCCACGGCTACATGATGACAGTACCGCAGCAAACTGTGACGTCACAGGTCACTGCTCTATACATTTGGTGGACTTGGTAAATAACATACTTTCAACGTTTGGTGGCTTGTCTTAAATATATGAAGGATAACTTCATCTTACAAATGTTTTACAATTCTAAGGTCTTGATTATATCATTTTGATTGTTGCTGTGATGCTGACAAATTGTGTTGTAAAGAAAAATTGCATTTTGAAAATTTTAATTTAGGGTAGGTGTGAATGGAAGTACCCTACCTTGTGCCTCTCCTTGTTCTTTTGCATGTTTTCTTTCACATTAAATTTACGCATTATTATTGATATTATTAATATTATTATTAAAATATATGTAATAACACTGATATAAGAAAGGGAAAACGAAATATAGATAATAATATTATAGACCGATCTCACTCTTATCAGTAATACATATGATAGCAAAGAAATACTTTGCAAATAAAATAAGTTCGTTCCTAGATAAATAAAACTTATTAAACAATTAATTATATGGATAGCCAAAAGGAAAAGGAGCAACGGATTTACTTGTAGAAATAAATGACGCAGTCACTAAATCTCTAAATGTCTTAAAAATGTAGGTTCAGCTATACATCTTCAAAAAGCGTTAGACACATTTGATCACACAAAATTAAGAATTCCATATGAAAACTTGTGAATAAAAGGGAAAATATTTGAAATATTAGAAAATATTACACAACAGGAAAATTGTTTTGTTAAATTTTTTTCCCCGTTTTGTTTTAGGTAAGGTTAAATCAGTTGCCTCGGCTCGAATTTCCCTAGACAGGCAAGGGAGTTTCACCAAGATATGTATTTTATTTGCGGGCTTTGTTTTTCCTCTGGCTTTCTTTCTGTGTTTTTTCCCCCTCGGGCTGGTTTTTTCAGGTTTTTTATCCTGCGGCTTTTATTCCTAGATTCGGTACAAGTGCATTTATTATCATGGACACTCCACCGAGCGCTACGACCGGGACTCGCTCCAGGTATGACAGATTACACTAATATTTTTGGGGGGAGTGTCTCATAATTTTCGGAAGATATAAAAAAGACTTAAAAGAGACAAAAGCCACAACTTATCTCTGGACTCCAAGTTTGGGAGTCATGCAGAGAAATGACGGGTAACATATGTGTAAAAACAAAAAAAGACATAAGCCTCAACATCTCTCTGCACATCAAGTTTGGAGTCGTGCAGGGAGATGACAGGTAACATACCCACCACAAGGATAGAGAAAAAAAATTTCTCTGCACATCAACTTAGGGGTCGTGCAGAGTGATGACAGGTAACGAACCAGCAGGGACATAACGCGACAAAAGAAACAACATCTCTCTACACGTTAAGTTTGGGAGCGTGCAGAAAGATTACAGGTAACAAATCCACATGTACATAAAGAGACAAAAGAAATATCGTCTCTCCCAAGAGATGACAGGCAACACGCCACATGGACATAAAGTGACAAGAAATAATATTTCTCCCAAGACATGACAGGTAACACACCACATGGACACAAAACAGCCAAAAGAAATAACATCTCTCCCAAGAGATAACAGGTAACACACCACATGGACACAAAAGAGACAAAAGAAATAACATCTCTCCCAAGAGATGACAGGTAACACACCGCATGGACATAAAGAGACAAAAGTAATAACATCTCTCCCAAGAGATGACAGGTAACACACCACATGGACATAAAGAGACAAAAGAAATAACATTTCTCCCAAGAGATGACAGGTAACACACCACATGGACATAAAAAGACAAAAACAACATCTCTCTTTACATCAAGTTTGGGGTCGTGCAGAAAGATGACAGGCAACGAACTCAGCAGGGACATAAAGAAACAAAACTGCACGTAAAATTTGGGATCATGCAGAGAGATGAGAGGAAACGCACAATCAAGGACATAAAGAGCCAAAAGAAACATCTCCCTGCATGTTAAGTTTAGGGTCGTGCAGTGAGATGACAGGCATCACAGCCACTTGTACGTAAAAGGACAAAGAAACATCTCTCTGCGCATCAAGTTTGGGGTCGTGCAGAAAGATGACAGGCAACGAACTCAGCAGGGACATAAAGAGACAAAAGAAACATCTCTCTGCACGTCAAATTTGGGATCATGCAGAGAAATGACAGGTAACGCACAATCAAGGAAATAAAGAGCCAGAAGAAACAACATCTCCCTGCATGCTAAGTTTAGGGTCGTGCGAGATGACGGGCATCACAGCCACTTGTACGTAAAAGGACAAAGAAACAACATCTCTCCGCGCATCAAGTTTTGGGTCGGGTCACCAGCAAAGACAAAAAATGACAAAAGAAAACATTTCTCTGCATGTCAGGTTTGGAGTCGTGTAGAGAAGGGTTTTAATTCGGCTTTTTCCCTATCGGCCACTTCGTAACTTTTTATTCCTAGATTCCTTTCAGTAGTCTGTAAACAACTGATGAAAACTGGAGTAACAAAATAAAAAAGATTAATCTCAATAGCATTTTACAACAAAGCTGCAAGTTCTGTAAAACAAATTGCAAGTTTATCTTTATCTTGCTCAAAGCTACGGAATTATGTTAAATTACGACAAAAAAAAATTATTTCAAGGACTTAGATATCTATTTCAAGGAATTCAAGACCTTGATTTTTCTTGAAAAATGTCAGCACTTTCAACAAGACCTTGATATTTCTTAACAAATTTCAGCACTTTCAGCGACTCCAAGCACCTTGTGTAAGCCCTGTAATGATGTTAGATTAATTTTGAACTTTGTTCGGCTTTTGCCCTTTCCCCAATTATAAAAATTTGGACCTAAATCTACAAAAAAAACATGAAACGATTATTGAAGCTTAGATTAATCGATTGTTTAGCTCCTCAAACTGAGTAAGGGCATCTTCAGCTTCTATGGCAGCTACGCCTTGCGGTTGCAGAACAGACGCACCGGTAGCAACGCCTCACGACACAGACGAAACAGCAGCAATGCCTGATACAGATGCAAGATAGTAACGGTTTGCGATACAGATGCAACGATAGCAATGCCTCATGATACGGATGCAATGGTAACAACACCTCACGATACAGACACAACAGCAGCAACGTTTCGCGAAACAGGCATAACTGCAGCAATGCCTCGTGATAAAAACGCAAAAGCAGACACAATGGTTGCAATGCCTTACGATACAGGTGCAACAGCTGAGCAAAGTCTGGCGATACAGAAACAATCGCTGCAACGCCTCGTGATACATATGCAATGATACAACACCTCGTGATACAGATGCAATGATAGCAACACCTCGTGATACAGACCTGGCGGCAATAACGCCTCCCGATAGAGATGCGATGACAACAACGACTCGTGGTACAAAATTGAAATGGCCACAACGCCTCGCAATACAGTTGTAACATCAGGAATGCCTCATGATACAGGCATTGCTGCCGTTGCGTCCGTATCACGAGGCCGAATATGCCCTCAGTTTCAGGAGCGAAAAGCTTTCGGCATAAATGAATCAATCACTGCAGGCTTCAACAATCGTTTCATTTAAATGAGTGATTTTGAAAACGTTAGAATGCATTGTGCAAAATTTGAAATGAATCTAACGATGGGGTTCAACAGTTATCGTAGAGACACAGCTAATGACAAGACAAGACACCAGCATAGAATGAACACTACCTTTGCACTGCTTTAAAAAAAAAAAAGACGAAGAGCACCTAAATCGATTAAGTATAGCAGAAATCTCAAAGATGCAAACCCTTACCATAAAGCATTACCATATCTATCATAACTGGCAGACCACTCACTGAACTTGAAAATGGAGGCGTTCATTCGCACTCCCTGGCCGCCTCTCTCAGAAAAACCGTTTATTTCAACCTCGTCATATGCCCTCAATTGTCCCCCTGTACACACACACACACGGTCACACCTATTACGTCTGCGGCCTTTCTTGAGTTCTCCGCAGAAAGACTACAGATAATCGATTGTACGTTTTTAGTAGCAGAGTGCCTTGTTGATATCCAAGATGGTTACAAAAACAATGGCGGCCGTCGATTAGTGCCGCCCCCTCCAGGAAAACGTAGCCGCTCATAAAATATTTGCAGGACTCAAGATACGCCGCGCACACAATAGAATTGTGTATGGCGATAGTTAAAGTCGATCGTTCGCACTCTCTTCTTACTCCTTTCCTCTAGCCCTCAGGGAGCAGCCACCTAGCTACGACAGGGAAGAGACCTGTCACAAAATTTAGTAGATCGCCCCCAGCTAAGGCAAGGCAGACGTCATTCACATTTTCAGCTTCCGTCCCAAGTAGGCGGGGCCAGATGAAGTTAGCAAAGGAGCGACTGTAGTGCGAGCGACGATCTAGGAAGCAAAAATGCCTAACAATCAATTCTCTTCCCAACGATAACTAATCACATTGTACCCTTCTAACTATTTTTGACTAGTTTTCTGAATTTTTATTTTTTTACTCTTTATTTTCAGAGACCGATGTTTACCTTTCTCACTGGTCGTATGAAGGCCAAACAGGTATGGAAAACTAACAAGCTAGCAAACCAGCAAACTAGCAAACTACGTGACGCTGGAAAAAGTGTAGTAAATTGCAATCAAAGGGTTATACATTGTCCTAAACTTAACTATTCATTTCCACATAACGTTACTAGTATAGACCGTAATCACTTTATTTCAATTAGAGGATGTGATCGCACAAGAAGTCACCCTCTTAAAATCGCTGTGGAAAACGTTAGGACCCGATTGTGTAAATATTTCTTTTCTAACCGAGCCTTAAATGTCTGGAACGCATTACCTTAAAATGTGGCCTAACTCCGTTGCTCCGCTTAAGTAGAGACATAGGAAAGTTCAGGGACCTTGGATTACACATAGCTTTAGTAGGGCAGGTCGACACATTACTAAGCAACGGCATGAGAAACGGTGCGAGATTTTCCCGCGATGCATTCGCAAAACTGACTGCGTCTGACGTCACTGCTTGCTGTTCACTCCATTTCTACTAATTGGCTGTTGATTTTGTCGGAAAACTTGAAAGAATGGACTCGCACAATCTGGACGTGCCAAACAATTAAATTCTTTACAGTGCATTAAAGGGGGGTTTGCACCAAATGGCAAGCTGCAGCATCTGTAGCCATTCGCCGATATCTAGTTCTGTCTAGCCCTTACTTTCATCAGGCGAAGGAACACCCAAATAAATTTCTTTTTGCATAACAAACAGCCATGTGCCTCCTTAATTATTGAGTGCAAAGTTGGTGCCTAACGACATCACGGGGGTTTTTTCTATATGTCGACCGTTTTGAAACACATATTTTGTACCGCTAGATGAGCCCCCATATAGTGACAGTGATATCGTTAACCTTGACTGCTTGCTCCCTGGCGCACGTGGGCGTACCGAATTTACACTCAATAATTAAGGAGGCTCGAGGCTTGTTTGTTGTGTAAAACGAAATCTTTTATGTGTTCCTTTGCCTGTTGAAAGTAAGGGCTTGACAGAACTAGACAGCCGCAAATGGCTATAGATGTTGCAGCTTGTCATTGGGTGGCAATCCCCCTTTAAGCTACTTAAATCCAATGAGCAACGCGACTGAAAATACACCACTTTTGTTGCATCATGTCAACAGAAAGTCAGCACCGGCACTAGCAGGCATTGTGAAAGTTTGCCGTTTTTTGGTCTGGAAGCCATGACGTCACCAACTGTATCATCACTTAGGTAAGCTCATCCGTGTGTACTTTACGACGGGGAATCGGACGTGCGTCCGACCCAATGGTAGAATGAATGCCCCTGGGGAAAGTTAATCTCTCGGGGATACGTTGGGTGGACATGATAAACAATAACTACAACGTTTGGCATGCCTTAAATATTTTAAGCATAAAATCTTATCCACCTTTCTTAAACATGTTTTTATAATTCTTAAGTTTTGATTGTACCATTTTGTTTGTTGATTCATTGGTGACAAATTATATCCTAATGAATAACAGGGCAGTGACATAACGTAGTATTATTGTATATAACTCTATGGTGGAGCCAGTAACTGGGTTAGCTGCAAGGGTCACTGGAGGGGGAAAAGAAGGGCGTCTTACTGAAGACAATGCTGTTAAGAGTGGATTTCTTAGGCCTATAACGCGCGATTTTTGTCGTTTTGTTGGCTGTTGCTGACATTTTTCAGCAAGTGGAATCTTACAACCTAGCAGCATACGGGATTGGAGAAACAACGTTTTTTAAGCCTATGAAATCCGATCTCAAAGCATTACCTTGACTAGAAGTGCCGTTGTTTAACCCTCCATTTCAATCTAGTGCCCCTTGCAGCTATCTCTCTTGTAGCCACTATGACGTCACATGACGCTGCTCTATTGCGTTTTGAAAATGTTAACTTAGGCTGGGTGTCAGTGCACTGAACCCTTCCTTGTCTCTCGCAATAAATTTGAGAATTACTATTATTATTATTATTACAGAATGTAAACGTCAATTACTTGTATTTCGAAATCATTTGTTTTACATGTGATGCCATCCTCACGGTAAAATCATGTGGTTGTGATTCAGTTTTAATCTTTGACGCAGTGCCTTGATCATCATGACATAACCTAGAGCAACACCCGTAAATGAGCAAGAAATCGCAAGGCAAAAGGGTTAACAGCCCGCTTTACAGAAAAGGACTCCACTCGAAAAAAGCTATAGTGTCCGCGGCCTATCTTGAGTTCTCCGCAGAACGAACACAGATAATCGATTGTACGTTTTCAGTAGCAGAGTGCCTTGTTGATATCCAAGATGGGTTACAAAAACAATGGCGGCCATCGATTAAAACCACCACATCCAGGAAGACGTAGCCGATCACAAAAAACTTGCAGGACTCGAGATACACTGCACACACAACAAGACTCCTACGAACTGTGTACTTGCCACATTCTATGTCAGGGGGCTCTGACACCTGTGGCAACAAGGCAGAAGACTCAGTCAGGGCATTTTGTCTTTTCTTTCTTTTCAGCTTAGTATGTCTATAGTATTCTCACTAGGCTAGTCTTTTATACGGACTGTTAACCCTTTACTTCTTTATCGAGGTTTGTTGCCGAGTAATAATGCACCGTAAAGCCTTTGTTCCCCCATACTAGCTTTCTACCTGTCCTCCCTAATATAGTTGCACAGTCGGACTGTCCCGTTTGTTCTTGCAACGATTCGACTCATGGGTTTTCGCAGGAGCTTATAAAGGCATACAACGTGGGAGTATCCATGTTGTAACAATCTCTTCACACATCATCCCTTGTCACAAGGTCGTCTGGGAAAGAAGCTGCGGGTTTCGTTTCCCGGCTCCATAGGCCAGCTCATTCAACATCGCCAGAATATCATTTTTTTAAAGCCTTTTTACTAAAAGGCGGCAACTTTCGTCATGTGCGTGATCGGGCGTTGAGTCAGGAGGCGAGATACGCGAGTTCTACCCTGCAGTCGGCCTTAGCTTGAAGAAGCTATCTCCTTCCTCGCTTTACCTTCGTGGAATGGTGTTGCACGGGAGTTGCCGCGTGTCTGGACCAAGCGTTGCCACGAGTGGTATTTTTCGGACAAGTCTACAAGGTTTAAACCTATACAACATAATGTGGGTTATCCCAGACTATACTGGTTAACGAAAAAACTCGGTGAAGAAAGCTGCGGGAAAAAAAACCGAAAGAAAAAAAACCGAACTGTATTGTTGATTTTTTTTTACCGTTTTGTCTTTGTTACTGGTTAGGTTAGGTCAAAGGCGAATCAAATACAGTTTCAGCAAGCAAAACAGCAGAAACTTCTGCTTGTTTGAGGTTTGAGGTTTTTCCATTCATTAATTGATATTAAATTATCAATAGGTTAGGTCAGTTGCCTCGGCTCGAATTTTAGCAGGCAGGTGTAAAGAAGTTTCCCCGGGAAACTTATTTTTTCTGTGGCTTTTTTCCCCCGAGCTTTTCTTATGCAGCTTTTTTCAGCAGTGAGAGAGAGAGACGGCGGGATGGGCGTCGGGGGATTGTAAATTCTGTGAAGGTGAGGTGGAAGTTGGATGGACTAGTTTTGGCGAATGGGTCACAGCTTGTGAGGGTTGATTATTTTCTACTGTACTCTAATGAAGGTATCGCGTGCTTGCCACATTTGAAACCGAATTATAGAGCAGTGACACAACGTAGTATTATTGTATATAACTCTATGGTGGAGCCAGTAACTGGGATAGCTGCAAGGGTCACTGGAGGGGAAACTGGCAGTCTTACTGAAGACAATGCTGTTAAGAGTGGATTTCTTAGGGCTATAACGCGCGATTTTTGTCGATTTGTTGGCAGATGATGACATTTTTAAGCAAGTGGAATCTTTATTTTCCGATTACAACCTCGCAGCGTAAGGGATTGGTGAAAACAACGGTTTTTTAAGCCTACGAAATCCACTCTCAAAGCACTGCCTTGACTAGAAGTGCCGTTGTTTAACCCTCCACTTTAATCTAGTGC
>JAHWFP010170026.1:0-11443 GCA_023313725.1 Lithobius niger
GGATTGTTTGAGAATGAAGGATGAAACCCCTGAGAGATTATGGACAGAACTGTGGTGTCGGACGTGATGCGTTCCCAGGCTTGTTTGAAGAACCGGAGTCGACCGCCTACGGGCCTGTGGTGGGCGTAGTCATTGGCGTCGATGGGATTTGCTTCTGGAAGAAGATGCGGAATATCTGCTGCGATTGTCCGGTGTGGTGCCCCGTTGTATCCTTTTGTTGGTTTGGTTGTTTGTGCGTTTAAAGGATTGGTTGTTGTTACGAAAGGAGTGCGAGTTGTCGTAGGAAGGTTTGGGCCGAGTTTTGGCTGACTGTTGTGGAGGAGGGGCGACCGTGTCTCGAGGCTGTGTTGAGCTTTCCGAAAGGGGAGGCTAGTAGTGGGTTTAGGTTTAGGTTTTCGAGAAATGTCCAGATGAGGTGCCAAAGTTGGGACTAGTCCTCTGAAGAGTGTCTCAGTTTCGGGAAGAGGAAGGTTGCGGAGGACATGCTTGGTTGAGGTGTTCAAGTTAGTTGTGGTGCCAAGAGCGATGTCCCGTAGAAGTAAGGTAGAGTTAAATAGAGACCTGGTGAACCAGTTGAAACTGTGAAAGGTGGCGAAGGACATTTTCTTGAACAGTTCAGAGATCAGCAGATGGAGGTGTTTGATGTCACGTTCGCTGGATTCA
Source organism: Lithobius niger (assembly GCA_023313725.1). Lineage (NCBI taxonomy): Eukaryota > Metazoa > Arthropoda > Chilopoda > Lithobiomorpha > Lithobiidae > Lithobius > Lithobius niger. Next base: position 664 of record JAHWFP010170026.1, read on the forward strand.
ACTGCTAGTCTCTCGCACAAAGCGTTAATGGCAGTGGCAAGGACGTCAGCTTGCGAGGCGGCACGAAGGCCAAGGCGAAGGATTCTGTCGTTTTCTTTAAGAACAGCAGTGGGGATTTCGGCACGTTTCGGGATGAACATGGCGGTACCGAAATCCATCTTGGCTTCGGTTGCAAGGAATTCAGATTGGTGATAGGTTTCAAACAGCCTTGGGTTTGTAGCGCCATCGCCGGGGGACTGGAAAAACTATGATTCACGGCCAGGTCGAGGAGGTGGTGGTTCTTTGTCTAATTGCAAGGTTTCACCTTTGCCTAATAAGGATCCGTCGTTCCTGAGTAAGGTGGTAAGAAGTGTAGTGGATTGGCCGATTCGGGCACGTTGTTTGTTGTTTCTTTATTGTTTGTTGTCGGTTTACAGTAGAAGCAGGGGTTGGGTCGGGCTTATAGAGGTAGTTGTCCGGGATGATGCTTCCACAGCTTTGAGAAGGTCAAAAATCGGAATGGTCGAGGAATCAGTGTCGCCTTGAAGGGAGTCGTCATATGGGTTGAGTGGTTGACGCTCGAAGCTTACTTGTGGTTGATTGCGGTGGTGTGCAGCAAGTACAGTCGCTGAGTCAAGGCCGTCATCAGGACGCAGGACAGTATTGAGCAGGGTCTGAAGGTCGAGTGAAGAGGAAATGCGTCTTTTCTTACTTGATAAGGGTGAAGTAGGGACGGGTGATTTCCGCTTTTGAGAGTCCTTGTCAGAGGATGTAATCCAGTCATGAACATAAGAAGCTTTATGCGTGGAGGGAGCGGGGTTGGATCCAGTCTTGTATGAAAATTCCTTTTTGGCACGGTGTAAAAGGCGATGGATTTTATCTGGGGAAAGTACCTCTTGACGATGACTAGGTTGACGTGAGGCAATAGGTGAGAGATCCAAAGGTCTGTGGTCATGTAGTGAGGGTTCAGGGGAAGAAGACAATGACGATTGTAGACGTTGGCCACATGGAACGGAGGAAGCAGTAGAGACAGGTGGAGCAGCAGACGTTGATGGCTGTGTGGGTGATGGTAGAACAACGACGCTGGGGTCTACAGGGGCAGGGCTAGCCGGAGGCGATGGGCAAGGTCGAACAGGAGGGTCCATTATGTTCGGCGAAAGTTCAGTGAAGTTAGCACGTTCGGCGAAGGCTAGTTGCGTTCGGCGAAGGTCGTGTTGCGTTCGGCGAAAGATGTGTGATCGGCGAAGGCTTGCTTGTGTTCGGCGAAAGTTGAGCGTTCGGCGAAGGCTTGTCGTTCAGTGAAGGCTTCCAACGTTCGGCGAAGGTTTGCTTGGGCTTGCTACGTTCGGCGAAAGCTTGTCCGTTCGGCGAAAGCTTGTCCGTTCGGCGAAAGCTTGCTACCTTCGGCGAAAGCTTGTCCGTTCGGCGAAGGCTTGCTTGCGTTCGGCGAAGGCTTGCTACGTTCGGCGAAGGCTTGCTACGTTCGGCGAAAGCTTGTCCGTTCGGCGAAAGGGCTTCGGCGAAGGTCAGCTTGATGGTGAAGTTCCTCTTCCCTTGAACTTGCGGTGAAGGTTGGGGAGGGTCTTCCTTGCTTGGATGAGTTCGGAGTGGCTTGGGGCTTTCGGCGAACGTCGGGCACTTTCGGTGGGCTGATGCAGCTGGAGAGGCAATCCGTCTTCGACGAGAGCTTGAGGAAAGTGATGGCCATCCATCACGCCTGTCACGTTTTATAGGAGGGCTGCGCATTGACGCATGCGCAGTAGTGTTGCGCACTGGTCGTATCTGGAGAGCGAAAAAACCAAGCAACTAAAGAGCACTCAGGAACTGAATGCAATTAAATTTACAGGTAGTAGAAATTTTCTACCGACGACTAGAAACTCCTGGTTTTTATTATAACATCAGAGAATGAAAAACTACACTTTACATTATGTTTGCCCGAGAGCTTTTGAAATAAACTTATTTAAAAGCACAAAGTTTGAATTTACAACATGTAATTCGGTTTCACAAGTTTTGACTAAAACGACGTTTATGTTTCAGAATAAAACAATCAATTAATTTTTCGAATAGAAAAAGCAATACTGAACGCTCCGCAGAGTCGTCCGCAAGATTGAACAGCCTCGGCTGGTTACAATCTATCAAACAGTATGTTTCAAACACGTATGAAAGATCAACCGTTTCACAGTTTTGTTTCTAGGTGATAAAACAGAGCCTTAAACCTCCCAGAGTTGCTGTTTACAAGTCAACTCCTCAAATTATAAAAGCCTCGGCTACTTATAAAGTCCGTCTGGAGTGAATAACCAATGAATCCCACACAAAGATCAAACCGTCAGTTATTTGAATTAATGTTTAAAACAAATAAGAAAAATTTGGTTTTTAGTAAGAGTACCACTCTGACGTTATGGGGTGAGAAACCTAAGATGCCGCTACAGGCGTCACCACCATAATATTCCCTAGCTAGAGAGAGTTTAAGTTAGAGTTTAAACTAAAATTTAGACTTGGGGGGTCCTAAATTAAAATTTCAAAAGCTAACAACAAACATACGAACCACTACCATCATGCCCGGCATGGCATTCTCCGGACATGGCGTCTCCACTCCCGACTGGCGTGATCCTTCTCTAGCTTGAGATCTGTGAGCTATGCTTACTATGCATTCTGGGGCTGGGGTTTTATGCTGGAGCGGCGGATTTTCTGGACCTTAGCGCGGACGCCGAGGAGAGCTGCGGGGGTCTGATTGGCTGAGGGCCTCGAGAACAATGGAGGAGAAGTCGGTTGAACAAAGGGACTGGGTACAGAGCCGTTTGAAGGAGTAGGGACATGTAAAACGGAAAAGATAGGCCTGTTTTGAGTTTTACTCAATTGAACATTGGGAATTGGGCCTTTACTTTGTATTATTGGCTATGGATTGAATATTTACATGTTTGTAACGTGAATAGGCTCTTGTTAAAGCTTGATACTTGGCTTTGGGTAATGCAGAGAGCATTACTATTAAACTAAACAAGCTTTAACTGTAAACTGCAGTGTTAAACAACACAACTAGTTTTGGCTGGGGAGGGGGGCAAAAAGGGGTTTTCGAAGTTTTTGCACAGTTTGACTTTCGGAAATGGGTTAAACAGATCTTTTTAAGAATTCTTTTAGTGTTTAATAGTAGATCAAGCTATTCGTAGGTATGGTAGGTCTCAGTCAGGTTTCGAGGAGAACTAAAATAAACATATATACACTGAAAAATTCGTGTCTGGTAGAATGCCAGGTCGTAATACGTTTATACGTTTGGACATATGGTAGCGTTTCTGGGGGTAAAAGATTATTATAAAAAGGCTAAATAAATGAATAAATAGTTTAGCTTAGTTATATGCTAAAACGCATAAAGTTAAAGTGGAGGTTTGAGCCTTAAAGTTAATGGACAATGTTTGATCTATACTATTTTAGATTCTGGTTGGCCACTCCGCGCTGATTTTCGTTGAATGGATTGATCACGCCTGGTAAAAATTTCTTTTCGAGCAGACGAACCAACATGGCTACCGTATCGCCCGCTTCATTGCTTTCCCGTCGTGGCAAACCTCTGAATTCGCAGGCTAGGGTGATTGTTTGGAATGTCTTCAAATATGTCAAGGCTCAGGACTCATCACGGATGCTGAAACAGCAAATTCAAGAGACCAGCATTGCCACTGGAATTTCTCAGAGAACGGTAAGACGGATCTTGTCAGTTGCAAAAGTCACGCCGACAACCAAAGCTACGGTTAGGCCTAACGAAGCCGACATACGTACGCCACCGCCGCGGCCGAACAAATCAAAAGCCGAAGCGAAACGGTTTCCGACACCACGCAGAAAAATTGCCAAGCTAACTCCCGTTTCTCAGTTAGATGATTTCGACTTATCAGTAGCCAGAGCAACCGTTTCAGAAATTCACCGGGAGGGCAAATATCCCACAATTAAGGCCATTCATTCGAAACTGAAGGAAAAAATTGATTTTAAAGGAAGTGTGTGGGCTGTTCGTGAAATCATGATCAACCAGCTTCACATGAAATACGGGAAGGTAAACAATCGGCAGTTTTATATCGAAAGACCAGAAATTGTTGCCCAACGCCGTAGATTTCTTCGGCAAGTTAAAAATTTGCGTAGCCAGAACCGCCCGTTTGTTTACTTGGACGAGACGTGGGCTAACGAACATCACAGCCGAGAGATGCAGTGGCACGGCAAGGAAAAAGATTTACGCGGCCGCTTCATACCAACTGGAAAAGGTCGACGTTTGATTTTATTGCATGCTGGCTCCAACCAAGGATTTATAAATGGTGCTCAACTTCTCTTTCAATCGAAAAGTAAGAGTGCGGATTACCATGACGAAATGAACGGTGAGTGTTTTAAGAACTGGTCTGAGCAACAACTGCTACCCAACATTCCAGCCAACTCGGTGATCGTGATGGACAACGCTCCGTATCATTCAGTTCGACTCGACAAGGCACCAACAAGCAATAGCAATAAGCCAGAAATGATTTCGTGGCTCGAAAAACACGAAATTTCCTGCGAATCTACGATGTTGAAGGCTGAATTGTACGACCTCGTCAAGCAACATAAAGAAGACAAGACGACTTACATTATTGACACCATAGCTGCAACAGCCGGACACACTATCATTAGACTCCCACCGTACCACTGTGACCTGAACCCCATTGAATTAATTTGGGCCCAAGTTAAAGGGGAAATAAGAGCATCCAACACCACATTTAAAATTGGAGACGTCAAAACTTTAACAACTACTGCAGTAGCGAAGGTAACCCCTGTTGATTGGCAGAAATGCATTAACCATGTTTTAAAGCTCGAGAACGATTATTGGAGCACTGATCATCTAATTGAAGACCGGGTGGAACCTTTAATCATTGAAGTAACCAACAGCGACGATGACGACTACGAAGATATATAATTTTTTACTACTCCAACAATCTCCCTAGCCAATGACGAAAACTGCTCACAACGGCCCTTTTCAGGGCCATCAAATATTTCGAAAGAGAATCTAATATTTGCTGTTTTAAACCCATTGCATTTTATAATAAAAACGACCAGCTACCACATACACTATTTTTATTATTATTAGTTTTGGAATAATAATAAAAGTAAGACCCATTTCTGATCTATTCTGGATAATCATTTGGCCCTGTCATGAACGGAGGTTTCCCTTCCCTTTCCAGAAATTTTTTCTGATTTAAAAAGTTTGGAAGTGACAATAAACAAACCTGTTCAGCTTCAGGCATATTTCTTGTAGGTATAAATATTTTTAAAAATATTCGTCCAAGTCAGCCCAGGTGCTTAAAATTTCAATTTTTGGTCCTACAACGAGCCATGCCCCTCCCCCCCCCCTCCCCCCGAAATTAACCCTCAAGACATGCTCAAGTCAGAAAACCGGGTACCAGGTCTACTTCATTAGCATTATATAAAATAATAATCTAAAACAATAAAAATTAAATAAAAATAAAGGAAAATAATTTTTTTTTTAAATAGTTCACATACAGTAGGCTAGGCTACGCCTACCAATTGTTGATTTTCGTATAGGTTAGGCTAAAAACAAATCGTTGGCAGACGATAGCGCATGCAGGATCTCAATGCGAGTACAAGGTTCCAGTCGTTTCCAACGTTAGTACGTATGCATGACAGGCGATTGTAAACTATCATAAAATACGACTTTTTGAGTGGCCAACCAGAACCTAAAATAGTATAAGTGGAAATTTTTCATAGTAGTTGCGATCGTTCAAACACAATAAAAAATATCACACTTCAAAAATGGTTGTCATTATATGGACACACGGTTCAGTACCTTTCTCCTAAAACACAACTAAGCTAGAGTTTGGGCTTTATGCCCGAAAATAAGAGTAATAAAAGTACATAAATACAGAGTTCAAATAATAACAATGGCAGCCATGAGGCAGTAGCGCTGTTGGTGGTTTTGGTCGATCTTCAAATGTAGTTTTAATGGTCTTCAAGGGGGAAAGTCCGGATTTGGGCTTCCCCAAGAGTCTTGTATTTGGACTGGCTATTAAATGTCGAAGAGTTTGTGAGAATCGGACCATTATTGGAAAAACGGCCAGATATGCCTCGGTGAGGCATTTGGGTGCCTCAAGAAAAAAAATTTCAAATTTTCCGGAAAACAGGCGTTTCTCGGTGGTGCTCGTTTACAGCCCGCAACACGTGTGTGATGGCCGCCGCTTCGTGTAACGCGCACAGATCACAAAACTGATTCACAAAATCACATTCCCTACACTTGCGACATGAAGGGTGAAAATCCTGTGGTGTTTTGACGCACATGCAGCTTGGGTAGTTACCGTCTTGATTTTCTCGCGAATCCTGCCCTCAGTATCACTCACGTTCGTCATTTTTGAACACGAAAAATCCTAAACACGTTGACGCTTCAACGTGCCCAAGCGAATGTGAGGATCATTCCAAGATGGCGGCGGCATCTGTGATAACAGAGCAACGTGCCTGGCGGGCAGAGGGGAAAAACTCACGAAGACAACAAAATAAGGTTATTTTTTTTTTTTGTGGGCAACGAAAAGCCAAAATAGCGATTTTGGCATAAATTACTGAAGGTTAGTATTTTGCAGATAGTAATAAATTTATGTTTTAACTTCGTCCATCGGCAGTTTCTGAACTTAGTTAATCATAAACGTCAGGGTGGTTCCCTTCCTAAAAACCAAGTCTATCTTACTTATTTTAAATTATTTAATTTAAGTGAAAGTCCTGCTTAAATTGCTAGTGCTCCCGTTGAGCCGATCTAGTTCAGATTTAACTGGAAGTTTTAGTTGAGTTTGTGCGCAAACAACATACTATAGGCCTATTGTAACTTGCGGCTGCTTTTGCATTAGGAGGTTGAAACATACCCGAGTGAACCTTTCTTGATGTGAAAGATTACTGTTTTCTTAAACGCCAAAGTTCGTTTGTTGAATGTAATAATGTAAATTCGTTGTGCTTTAATTTCCAAAGCTTTCAGTTGTAGAAACTCGTGTGAAAATGTAAAGTGTTTTTTTTTTATATTTTGTCTAACTGCACAAATAAAACCAAGCATTTGAAACGTCAGTTGTTTTTACCCAGTTATTAATTGTAGAGTTAAAATATCACGTAAATCCCCTTTTATTCTTAACTCAGGATTTTGCTGCAATTAATGTCACTCCACCATGGTGGCAGCGCGTACCGTGTAATTTAATACTTGTTAGGCCTATTTAAATGGATAGGATATTTTCGCTCCGTTCCCTACATCGGGCCATAGCCACGACTGTGCTTTGATAAACCAACAAATCACCAAAAGTATTATTTTAAACAAGACCGAAGTCTACCTGGTGTCGGGGATGTTACAAGCACCTCAGCCGTCGTAGCATCCGCCGTTACAATTTGGTGGCAGCGGTGGGATCAACAGGTGCTGTTCTCAACAAGCGTTTCACCCCTGCCATGCTACCGTACCGTCATTGCCGTTGAAGAACCCTTCAACCCAATGTCCGCAACTAAGCCCAAATAGTTGCCCGAAAAAGATGTCCGTGACTCCACTACTGTAGTCACACCATCCGACGTCCGTACTGAAGTCAAAAACAGTGCTCTTCCCCGTCCCAGCGTCCGCAACCGACCCGGGAGCCGAGAAGTGAAAGCCGCAGCTTTGCCGTGAGACGAAATCTACCCATGCCGTAGATGCAAGCATCAGGCCGCCGCCGGTGAGGAGGATCCGCCCGTGCCGTGCCGGGACCAGGAGCTCCGTTGCCGCAACCAGTGAAGTAGACGATCTACTTGGATTATTTTGTGCAAGCCTTCTTCAATCAGTGGTGGAGGATTGGACCAGGACTAGACTGACCGCTCAGTGATTGAGTATTTTGGGTAAGTGTACACGAGATATGCTGTAGGCCGCCAAGCCTAGTGTTATAATTAGATGCATTTTTTTTAAATGGTTTAGTTGTTCATACACCAAAGCTAGGAAGGTCTTAAAGGTGTATTTTATGTATTTCTTACTGGATTTGGGAAAGTCGTTTTAGTTTTAAACTCACTTTGCCCTTTTTAACGTAAATTAATTGCGGCCGCTTTTAATTTGTAAATTTCACTTATATAAGCTGTATTTTGAAATCGTATACGTTAACCCTCAAAATGTCGGACCTAAACTTAGACGACGTTATCAAAGATATCCAATACAAGGATTTAAATAAAGCCTGTACCAAATTAGGCTTGCCTGTCACAGAAACTCGACAAGAAACTGTGATAGTGTTACAAAATGCGTTAGACGAACATCGTTATGAGTTACAAGATCTATACGATGAACTTAGAGAAAGCCTTAGAACTCGCTGATAGCGAACGAAGGCGTGATTTTGAATTAACTGAGTTAGACCGACGTCGTACTCATGAATTAGCTATGCAAGACCTAGCAGCCCTAATTAAGGATCGTGAAGCAGTTCTTAAAACTCAAGAACCTGCTCTTATCGAAAAAACTAATGCACAAGAATTAGAAAAACTTAAACTACAGCTCAAATTAGCTAGACTAAATGCTGTTAGTATTAACGTTAAAGCTCCAGCAGGAACTCAAAACTCTCCCCCAAGTCCATAACTCCCGTACCTAGACACGGGAAGATTTCTGATGTTGTAAGGTTGGTTACCCCTTGGACTCCTAAAACGGAGATTAATAGTTTTTTTTTTAAACCTTTGAAAGAACTATGACAACCCAAAGCGTACCTAGAAATCAATGGAGTACCGGTTTAATACCCGTAATGGGAGAAGTTTTTATTAAAGTTTGTGACCAGTTAACGGATGCAGAAATGCAAGATTATGATGTTGTCAAACTTAAATTACTCGACAGGTTTGTTCAAACTAAGGAGTCGGTTCAAACTGCGTTTCGTTCCCGTGAAAAAGAAAGTGAACAGTTATACCAGGATTTTAGTTTTGACTTAGAAACTTTGTTTTTACGTTGGCTTTCTTTGGCCAAAGTTAATGGGGAGTTCAACAACCTCGTTAACTTGATGCTTTTAGAGCAATTTATGAAGTCTTGCCCTGTCCCTTTACGCAAGTGGTTGCCCGACCAGGTCCGGACTGGCACCTTGGCCGAAGCGGCAAAATTGTGTGACGAATACACAACCCGCAACAAGCAAATCGCTGTTGACACTGGTTCCCGTGTAGCAAAAGCCCAGCCTGTCGCTGGCACATCTGGTAATGCTTCTAAAGCAACCTCTAACCATCGTGGGGGCAACAGAACCCACATTACTGCACCTAAACCGGTCGGTACTACAAAGAGCAACGGTGATTCCACTGGTGGGGATTCTGCCAGCAGCAACAACACAAATAGAGAGTTCGACAAGCAACGTTAACCTTTTACGGGTACTTGTTTTTTCTGTAAAAAAATGGGACATAGACGTTCCGACTGTCGTTTAAGACAGGCCCAAGAAGCCTCAGCTTCTGGTGCTGAGTGTAATTTTGTTTCCCACACCCCCACCTGAAGTCATGTTGGCAAAACATATTCACGAGTTGACCGTGAATGGTTCGAAATGCCTTGTACTCAGAGATACAGGTTCTTCACACGATGTAATTGCTCGAGACTTAGTCAAACCTGAGCAATTTACAGGCGAATACACTCACTGTCGTAACGCCCTTACCGATCAGACAACTGCCCATGCTATTGCTTTAATAGATGTGCAAACCCCGTATGGCCCTATCCGTACGGAGGCCCTCGTGTCCGACCATATGGGTCCGAGCTTCAAAATGTTATTGGGCGTGCCGTCCCAAACCATCCTAGAAGAAAAGGGTTTCCAGTCCCTCCCGTCTTACGTAAACGCGACCATGCGCGCTCAGTCGCGGGCCGCTAGCCAGTTGCCGATCGTTAAACTTGATTACCGTGAGATGTTAAGTGAGAGCGAAGAGGAGTCGTGCAGTGAAGACGACTCAAGCGTGTCGAACCCCCTCGAAGCCCCAAGCGGTTTCACGAGCGCAAAACCAGACGTTTTAGACGCTGCTATTCTTGGCCCACAGTCGGAGCAATTTTCAAAGTTATTAGACATTGACAAGAATAAATTTGCTGATTTGCAACGTAATTGTCCCTCTTTACAGTTGTGTTGGAAATACGCTGAGCTGCCTGAAAGCCAGCAAGACGAAAATAAATTGTTTTTCTTCGACAACGGTTTGTTATTCCGCAAACCTTTTCGCCCTGACGGAAGACCGTTAATTAAGAGAGAGTTGGTTATTCCCCAGGAGTGTAGGAATTTAGTATCGAGCACTGCACATGCTAATGCATGGGCCGGCCACTTAGGGCGTACAAAAACTAAGGAGAGTGTTGACTAATTTCTACTGACCTAAGTGCTTTACCGATATTGAGACTTATGTAGCCACTTGTTTGACTTGCCAAAAAAATGGCAAAACTGGGCAGAAATTTGTTGCTCCCATGGTGCTCGTGCCCATGGATGGTGAGCCCTTCAACCGATTCATTATTGATATCGTGGGACCCATCAGGCCTACAAGCAAGGCCGGATTCAAATATATTGTATCATTATTGGATCCCGCAACAAAATTACCAGAGGCTGTGTCCCTTAAAGAGGCCAACAGCCAAAATGTTGTTGACGCCTTACTCCTTGTATTTTCAAGATTAGGCTACCCCAGCAAATTACAGTGTAACGGCGGACGCTACGACGGCTTAGGTGCTTGTAACGCCCCCGGTTTCCCTCGTGTACGTGGAGTTTCAGCTTGAGGTTTCTACGGTGTTTACGACGATTTTTTTCGTTATACAACACAGCATGGACACTGTCCCAGCTTGGGGGATGAAGCGCCGGTCCTAATTAAAGGGGCCTAACCTTAAACT
>JAHWFP010170030.1:0-11688 GCA_023313725.1 Lithobius niger
TGCAATTCTGGTGTTTCATGCTGGTAATATTGCATCAGTTAAAAAAAATTTTTTACACAAATCGGAAGAATAGACATTGCACGAGGCTTTTTAAGACGTTAAAATACTTAAAGATCCTTATTACGAAATATGTTGCCTAATTGAGTAAATATGCTTTATGAACCCTTTAACAATATCCATACTCTACACGAGATGGCCACAACAGATGGCCGTGGCCGTGGTTGTGAAGGAATGGGTCTTTATGAGATCTGGAAGTTGCTTGTTCGAGTCCCGACAAGGGTATCCTAATTACAGATATGAAAATTAATTCAGAATTCAAAAAATTCCCTTTTTACAAGTTTTTAAAAAACGAATAATAAAACTTCCCTCCACATAGTTTCGTTTTATTTGGGAATTAACGCCAAAACCAACTTTTTTTTTAAACCTGCTTCCTATGATAACTTTTCAGTTAAGGATGTCTGAAAGAGTTCTAAAAATGTTACACAACAGCTCAAATATTTTACAGTGGCATGGGTGAAAGTTTTTCAAAATTGTGCCTGTAGATGTCGAGAATGCTTACCAATAATGCACATCATTAAATGAAGGATATCAACTATGACATGTGAAGGCTCCATATGTTTAATAGTGGCTCAGCTACCACACAAATTTGTTATTCTTTGCATTATCCTTGAATTATCCTTTAAACTGAGGAGTGTCCATGGAGGGTCATTTGCAATTTGGGTCCCACCTAAAAAAAAAATAAGTAAAGATCAGTGAACAATAAAATATGTCTGCACTCGTTTTCACTGATAATACTGTGTAGTTTCTTTTAATACATACCTATTTTTATTGCTTACAATGCACCATAAGCAAGATTGGACAGATGTTGTTGCCTTCATCCCTATTGTCACAAGTAGAAACTAAAAAGAAGAAAAAGTAATGTTTTAAACTAGACCAACTGGAGCAAGCACAATGATAAACTGACACTGGTTCACACGAAAATACAGAATAATAAAGATTTTTCAAACCTTTTCCAAATTTTTCAAAATAGTCAGGGAGCAATTGGTAGGAAAACCCTGATCCATGGCAATTTCAATGATAGAAACGTGCGGTTTGTATTGTACAAATAATTATTAATGGATTTTCACATGTCAACAAACTCATTACCAAAGTGTTGAAACCAAAACTTCATCCAAAATGGCCACCATGACAACAATGAGAAAAATTAATAAAAATTAATATCCCACACTCTACTCAACTGATTGTATTGAACAAGGGCTTGTTAGAAAGGTGGATAAAAATGCTACAAGAAGTTATATAATTATACTTCACGAACCGTATGTGTGCTGTTTGCACAATAAGACTTGTAGATGCCGTACATCCACTTTTTTTGACAAACTTATCAACATTTTGGAACAACTATGACAGCTATGAAAAAGCATTCACATCATTTGTTTTGTGCACACTTTTATCTAGTCTGATTCAGTCATTATATTCTTCATCACTATCTTTTGCGTAATGTTAACTAGGTGCTACATTGTCGCAATGAACGTCATCTCCGTTGCAAGCACACATCACGGTGCATGGTAAACTGTTAGCCAAGCACGCGCATGATGCACAGCATCTGTTCTTAACACATGAGCATTTAACCAACTGTAGGATGGTTGCCCATCATTGGATTTGTGGTATCAGCTTGAAACCAAATCATTGCTTTGTAGTTTGCCCGCTTGATTGCTGGTATAAACTCATCTCTTGTGCTTGGTAAACATAAACCAACGTAGATCAGCAAGACTACTTATCTTGGTACCTAGCTTGTAAACTGGGCGTATGAATGATTCCACTGCTTCTATCACATTGTTAGGTAGTATACTCGCTTTTCCAAGGGCTGCAAACCATTCCTTCATTTGTTCACTTCTTGCTGAACTGAAGGGCTGGTAGAATTACAACCTGATAGAGCATGGAAACCAGGCAATGCTCTTGACTTCAATGGCCCGAGAGACTGGTAGATGTCAGCAATTGCAATCCACTCTCCCGAAGCAGGAGCAAATATTGTGTCTGCAGGAGGTCTACTACAGAACTGCACACAAAGTGCCAATACGTCTTTGTCTTGTGTGTACACAAGCAGTTTCTTTGCCCCTCACTCTGTAGCATTTATGATGTGCAATATAATCGTTGTGTCAGCCTCCTCTTGAGTACTCTGTAGGGAACTCCACTGAACAATGAGATGCTGCTACTTCCTAGTGTTTTGTGCACACTGTAGTATCTTCTCTGCAAGGAAGTAGGTTAACTTATCTTTCGTGCTTGTGTGGTATCACTGATTTTTCAACGGACAGGTGGAATATCTAGAGCTCTTTTGGATCTTGTTATATACTTAATCGATTCTTCAATGTATTGATCGAAAACACAGCAACTTCACCATATTTGCAATACTTTCGTTGCAGTTTTGCAGCAAATAACTCAGCCAGATCCTTACACATATGGACAGTTTGTGGTTTCTCTAAAGACCGTAGCTCTGCCACACCATCTATAACTACTACACAGAAATACCTGTCAATGATGTTAGCTGCTTATGCTTACACTTTCTGTCTGCATTGGGAGACCCTTCAAGATGTGAATCAGGTTGCCTTTTTGGGAGCGTTTAGGCATTTGTACCGTCTTGTTTGAACATTGAGTGTAAAACTGCAGACAATTCGTACTGTCCCTACGTCGTGCATAAATCTACATCACGCTAAGACCTTGCTACTACCAATATGTGTGCAAATAGTGAACGGTCAGCAGTTAACTCTGTCACGGTACCAGCAACATTTATCTTTAATTTCTTATTAGCACTTGAACAGACCTTTAAGCTTGTTTTTCGGATTTGGTGCCCAAATGTTGAGCTGTCCATTGAAAAGCCTGTCTGATTGAAATGCCTTATGTAAACTGCTACCTAACTCTCCTAAACGTGAAACATCGTTTACTATTTCATCACTAAACACTGCATTGGTAACTAAGTTGATGAGTTCTGGCCCTTCATATGTAAATGGGTTATCAATCCGCTCGAGTTCATCATACACCTGTAAAAATGTCTTCTGTTGGGTGATAATGGTACCTGGAAAATCCAGGTGATGGTTTTTTTTTGGTTCAGCATCCCCGACAAACTTTTGTTGTAGTTCTGGAGCAGTTTGAAAGAATCGGGCTAGAGCTTTCGGATGTTGAGTGATACCAACCAAACCTTTATTACTTTGTTTTTTTGTTACAGGGCTTCATCAGCTCCAAGTGAACAGAAAGAAATGTTCAATCTCTTAACTATCCAGTTTTCCTTTTCCAAATTCTGCCCATATTGCTGGGCCAGTATGCTTCGTGGCGTTCATTTCTGCAACGTATAGTGCCAACATACTAGAATAATAGGTCAAATCTATTGCAAAGAAATACTCCAGTAACCTTTCTTCAGAAGCAAGATGTAAAACCCAATCACCAATCCTAACAGACCTAACAAGCAGCAACAAGCATTCTACCATTCTCATATACTGACGCAACATTTTAACCATCCTGTTTTTAGGAACTTTTTTCGTGCTTTTGCTAGCTGTAGTGCTTTTCTTGTGACTAGGCATGAAAATTCGATTTCGAGTAGCCTACTTGCTCTCGCTACTTCGCTCAATAATGCCTAACATGCTGCAGTTTTCTTAATGATTAGGCGTGGGTTAAATTCGAATCTAAAACTTCGACACCATTGTAAATCGCTCGTAATTCTTGATTGTTAGGGTTACGAGGATAACAGAGGTACGCAATAATAAATTCGTACCGGCCGGCGCTTAATGCGATCGTTACTAACTACAACACATAAAAGCAATAATGAGCAAAGTAAGGGAGTCCACACAAGATATCGGTCCGAAAGCTATTTAATTCGATTATTTAGGGTTGGGGTTATCCCTCCGTTAATTCAAGTTAAACCTTCAATAACTAACGTTAAAGCACTCTATATAATTGGGCTAAGGGAAAAAAGAAGGGGGCTCTTATATAAAGAGGCGCCCTTTCCAAACACTAACCTGAACTTAGTCTCTAAAGGAGGGAAGCTCCCTTAAAATTCGGCTAAGTCCAGATCGCCGTTATTATTTAACTCTGAACAATGCTGTGGGAATTCCGGCTCCAAGGGCTTAGTGGCTGGTGGCAATTGATGTCCAAAAAGTCGGGGAGTGAGAGTCAAAATCTGCAGGACCCTCGGTTTTAAAGGGGGCCTGCATCCTGCTCTTTTGTGGAGCAGACGATGTGCGATTGGATGCTGAGGCTGAGGGAGGAGCTGATTGGTTTAGGAGCCGGACCACTGATGTTGACTGAGTATCTGGATGGGCCCACATGTGGCAGCAATTAGAGTGCATGAGGCAAGGCCAAATGCACTGAGTGTCGTCTGCTAAGCTAAAGCTAATGTTATTCTGGTAATAATAAATGGATGTCGTGAGGCTGTTGCAGTTAATAAGTTAATGTTATATCGATAAGAAAGTATCGGTTGTGTATCGTTAGATACCGATACCAATACAGATTATTGATACCGATATTTTATATCGGAAAGTGCTAATTCTTAAAATAATTACACAAACTCTAGCAACTTTAACTATGTCAGTATTATTGTTGTAACCTTACATGCTATTAAAATCTGATTGGAATTAAATAATCTTGATTATAATCAAACTATTCCGATTATTTTAAAATAATCATGATTATTTCCAACAATGGGATGATTAGAGAAGATGAACGTAAGAAATGGCTGTTTAAATTCAATAAAATTGGTTAAAAGAGGACAGATTACTAAAAGAAGAATGTGACACCGTATATGCATGCATTTACATGCTTGGCAATATCTAATAAACTTGGAGGTTTATGTCAATTTAGTAGCCAAGGTAAAGATGTATTAGGTTATTTATATATATATTTACATATATACATATACACATATTACATATTACATATTACATATTTACATATATATATATATATACACATAGTAAGGAAGCTTAAGTTTCTGCGGCCAAGATGTTCATATTCTTCGACAAAAACTGTTGATTCCATTACAAAATAAATTATAAAAGCAAGGCCATTTTGAAAAAATAAGGTCTGGTATAAATATATGGGTAATTCTCACAGAAAGGGAATTTCCACTCTGTAAGATGTAGAATTTTTATCCAACATAAGACAATTTTTTTCTTAACTATTTTAGTAGTAAATAGTCACCTAATAACAATTTTGTTATCAACAGAGATCATACTTAAGTGGAACATGATCAATCATAAACAATCTACTATATTAATTTCGTAAGCGCTCAAAGATCAGCATCAGCAGCAATTAAATTTTATTGTTATAATTAAAAGTAACGTTTTTTTCATTCTTCTTGCACGTGTGTTGTCTTTGCTACGGTGCATAACAATTCTGGGTGCACGTGTTAGTATTCAAACTTTCGTCTAAACAGTTCATATTTGATTGGGAAAGACTCCGTGTTTCAGCCAAACCCGTATAGTTTTAAACCAACAAAGCTACGTTCTTAATTTTGAGGCCAATAGACCTTGAAATTGGCAGCTATTAACGATAAAATACTTATTTGTTTTGTAGATGCAGGTTTTCAGAGCTAAGGTGAATTGTTTCAAAGTAAGCACCAACAATCATTGCGTGTGCGGCCGTTGATCCTCGGTAAATGAACCACAATAATAACTGCAACAGTTATAATAACCACAATGTGCTCCCTTTTGTTGTGGAATGTGGTGGATTGTCGGCGGTTTGACTTGCTTACTGAATGCTGGCTTTTTCAGTTATAGGGCTTTTATTTAAACTTCATTGTGACTTTACCGGAGCTACACCAAAATATCCGTGGGACATTTCGAGGGGGGGGGGGGAATCGATTCACTGAGGGGGAAAGGCATATGTGGGGGAAGTACACTAAAACCAAAGGTTAAACACCTGGGGTTCAGAAGAGATAAAGAGACCCCACACTGGGGGAGTCTGGGAGGGGGTGCAGTGGGGTGTGGGGTGGGGGTGTTGATAGGGGGTAGCGGAGTGGGGGGGTTAAAAAGAAGAAATTAACAACGCTAGTTATTTTCCTAAGACGACAAAACACCGGGAGAAACTAAGGTTGGGAAATTCAATCATTAATAATAATATAATAATAATATTTGGTTTGTCACACCCAATATAGTGTGAAGGGAAATGGCAGGACCAAGGTCTCTGACGCCGGTCCCACAAACAGTTCTCTAGGGGGATGGAGGTAATGTGGGCAGACAAAACTCTGGTCTCCTTAAAAACGGTCTTAGGTCGAACTCGTCGAGTCCACGTCTGAACGTCCGAAGGGAGGGAGACTGGACTAATTTAGATGGTAGCGCATTCCACGGGTTGACAATTCTCACCGCAAAGAAAGAAGATCGAACGTCCAGCCGGGTTTTGGGCTTTACCAGTTTAAAACAGTGGCCCCGTGTTTTTTTCACATTCGAGAGTTCAAAGAAGGGGACATCAATTGGGAGAAAACCCCTAATAATCTTAAAAGCCAAAAATAGATCAGCTTTCAGTCGTCGCAGTTCTAGGGATTCCAGTCTCAAACGCTGCAGGCGTGTGGGATATGGATGGCTTTGAAGACCCGCCAAGGAGCGGGTAAAACGGCGCTGAACGGATTCAATGTGGTCAATGTCTCCCAGCAAGTGTGGGGACCACACCGAACTAGCATACTCCAAGAGCGGTCTGACATAAACTCGAAAGGCGTGGACTAAGGTCTTTGTCTCTCCCGAGGCAAATACACGCCTTATGATATGGAGTCGACCAAGGGCCGAGTTCACGATATAATCGCAATGTGGAGATTGTTTGAGGGTAGAGCAAAGCACAATTCCCAAACTCTTTGCTGTAGATACGGCTGGTAGGTTAAGATGATCAATAAAATAGGTATGGTTTGGGTTTGAATTTCCAATATGAAGGGTTTGACATTTTGTTTGTGCAATTGGAAGTTGCCATACAGTCGACCACTCAAGGATTCCATTTATCTCACCCTGTAATAGAAGTATGCTATCGTTGTCCAAAATTGGGGTATGACAAAGGAGGTCATCAGCAAACTTGCTTTGCTCACATGATTTGGAGATGGGGGACAGGTCATTTAAGTAGATAATAAATAGAAGGGGGCCTAGGACTGATCCCTGCGGTACTCCACTTATGATCCCCAGGGTAGCCGATAACCCGTCTTCCACAGCAACATATTGTGTTCTGTCCGTCATGAATGCCTTGATCCAGGCCAAAAGTCTACCCCCAAAACCTGCATACTCTAGTTTTCGGTGGACCACGGAGTCGAATGCCTTTTTGAAATCAAACAAAATGACATCGGTTGACAACCCGATGTCAAGGGTTTCAGTCCACACGTCAAGTGATTTAAGAAGTTGTAACGTCGTTGATCTTCCAGGCATAAAGCCGAATTGATCAGAATTTATTAGATGATGTTTCTCGACAAAGACGAGCATATGTTCTCTAATGATATGTTCCATAATCCTACAAGGGACCGTTGTTAGGGATATTGGTCGATAGTTTTCCGGGTTTGAAGTGTTCCCCTTTTTGAAGATTGGTACAACTTTGGCCGTAAGCCACACACTGGGCAAGGTTCCAGTCTCAAATGAAAGACTGAAAATAAAAGCAAGTGGTCGACAAATGTAGTGTCTGATTTCACGATAAAGATACGCAGAGAAGCCATCATTGTGCAGCATGCACGGATCCAGCTAGTGTACCAAAATTAGGGGGGAAATGTCAGTCCTGTCATGCATGCTTTGAGCCATCAAATGCCGTCCTGCACTGCATAGCACATTTAATAAAGCATGCATAAACTTTCTGATGTGTCGAAGATTACAATTGCATCGAAGATTTTCAAAATATCACCTTGTATATGAAGAAAAGTCATGGTGTCAGTCTCCCAGGCCGTGGTCCACAGTCCCTAATTATGACATCATCAGGGCTTGTACCGTACCAAGTTACTTTTTAAAGTTGGTCACTTTATGTCACTTTTTTGGTGAAATTCGTTAAATTTGGATGAATGGAAGTTACTGCAACAAGAAAAAGAAGAAGAAAATTGCAAAAGTAAGCGAATTTATGCCTACTGGTGCCAATTCATAAAAGCTATGCGACTGGGGGTAAGTATCCAACTGGTACTGGGCCTAAGTATCCCAGTTGGGCAATAAGTCTGTCCTCTTGTCCGGTGTTTTACAATTTCTGCAGGAGGTACAGATGTATGACAAGATTTAGATTAGGGGTTTGAATAACATCTCCGTAATGTGTGGTGCAGTGGCAACCCGGACCGCTGCACTGTGACTGAGGTTGGCGCTAATGACCAAGTTGTCGACGCACCATTAAGCCTCAACCCCCCCCCCCTAAGTATCCAACTGTTTCAATCCCCCCCCCCCCCAACTGTTTCAAAAAACTTGCATCACACAGCCTAACGCCGCATGAAAGGTTTTTAAGCACTGTATGAAAAAAAAATCCGTTCATGCATCAGCATTAAACGGATCAAAGGGCCCTTCAGAGGCATGTCACAACTAAAAATGTGTTGCACATTTGATATATTTTTTTCTGTACATCCAAAGAAAAACTTTTATGAAATTTGCAACATTTGCACGCTGCGACCAAATGTAGGCCACTGAACTTTTTTTTGTCATGGTAAAAAAAAAAAGCCATGCCAGCATCTGCGCAAATCTAGAATAAAAAGTGCAGTAAAATAACATTTTTAGCGGCCTAAGCCTAACCCAAACTTTAAAATAAAAACTTTTGTCAGAATTTTTTGCAGCAATTAAAACACACAGCTTTATTTTGTAAAACAGAGAACCCATTATAGCTTACAGGTAAACCAAACAAAAGAAACATAAAAAAAAAAAAAAATTTAAAAGTTGTGAATCAATAAATAGGCCTATGTAGAAGTGCAATCCACGCAAAAGTACACATGGCATTATATAGATCCTAACAGTCCTAAAAACAACTAATCTTTTTCATGAGAGTGGACGTGCAATTCTGCAGCATTAGGCCAAAACAACCCTTTGGTTCCTGTAACCCGACTGTGGCTAACTTTCTTCCACCAGATTTCAGTGGCCCTATATGTTTTTTCGTTCATATTCGTCCATATTTTCGACCGTATTCGTATAGCCTAAATCATTTTTCTGTATTAAAGTGCAAAGGGAAAACAAAAAAGGATTGCAGGGAAAGGCATTAAGTTACGCTGCAGTTGATATAAACTCCTGTGGGTTTATGCAAAACTTAGTAAAAAAATATATACTATATATTCCGACTTAACGATCCTATTTTTTTCGCGAAGTTACAGGAAGTTACTGGCCCTCTCGGAAGGGATCTCAGCCTTGTTCCCTCGGACGCTTTTTAAGTGGTTCAGGGTTCATTTGTAGTTTTTCTGAAATACATTCTAAAATATACTCTTGGCTAAGGGAGGGGAAGAAATTAAAGCCATGAGGGAACTCAAGAAAAATCCTGACATTGCCATTATTAAATCTGATAAAAGTAACGCTACAGTAGTCTATGATAAAGCTCAACTCTGTCATAAAATCCTTCAAGAACTTGCCTCGAACCCAATTTACGCAGGTTATACATACAGCCCTTTTTCCAAATCTGTAGCATGCAATAAAAGGTTTCACTTAACAGACTTGGCTGGGACATCCCTCTTTTTCTCGACGCTGTAAAAATAGTGTTCGCCACAACTTTTTTTCACCACGAAAATTTATTTATCATGCAAACAGATGGAGTACCAATGGGTAGTCCCATTTCAACCTTCCTGGCCGACATTGCACTCAATAAAATTGATGACGCTCTTTTACTAAAGTTTCCACACACAAAATTTTACAAAAGATTTGTGGATGATTCCCTGGCCCTCATACGGGATCATGATAAATTACCAATGCTAGAATTTTTAAATTCTCTTAACCCTTCCCTCTCTTTCACTATGGAAGAGTCTAAAAACAAGGCCATCCCATTCCTGGATATGACGGTCATTATCACACCTGAAAATCTAGTCGAATTTATACATTTTCGAAAACCCATGCATACAACTCGTTCCATGAATTATGCTTCCTTCATTGACCCAGCTCATAAAAATAATGTAGTTTCTAACGAAATAAAACGCATCTTTGACCACACCACCAATAAATTTCTCCTTGCTCGAGAATTTCAATACACACTGCATAAATTTGTTGAAAATGGATACCCTCTCCATTTGCTTGAAAAACTAATCGATCACCGTGCTCTTCTCAAGCTTAACCCACCAAAACTCAAGTCATCAAATTTTATATGCCTTCCATACTTCCCCTATGTTACAGAAAACCTTAGGAAATTGCTGGCTCCCCAAAATCTGACTCTCGTCTCCACTGCAGCACGAAATTTAAAAAATCTAACTAGGCCAAACATTACAGTCGAGCAAAAAGATAAAACTAAACAAAAAAATGTCATCTATCAAATCCCGTGTAGCGAACCAACATGCACAGCTAGCTACATAGGAACCACGAAACAGGAACTTAATAAAAGGATTTCATCGCACAAATCCAACCTTAAATACAAAGATAAAACCAACTCTCTTGTTCAGCACCAGATAAAGACAGGGCACACCCCAGATCTTCAAAATACGCAAGTCATTTTTCAAGAAAATAATTTTCGTGCACGACTTAACTTAGAAACACTTTGCATCCTAACACAACGACCACCAGTCCATAATCATTTGATGCCTAATAATAAACAGTTTTCAGAATATATACCAATCCTTCACAAATTTGGAATCGCAAATTTTTCCCACCAGGGCCATCCCACATAAATAGCCGCCACCTCCGCTCTACAAATCACTTCTTCCCTGCTTCGTTAGGGAGAGGTCCTCCCAGTTCAGCTTTTGCGCTGACTGGGCTTCACTTTTATCTTTAACTTTTTATTTTTTACCTTTTACTGCTCTGGCTTGCTTTTCTTTAGAATGGGAAACCATTTAACTGTATCTTGTTGACTTGTAGCTTATGCTATAAAATATATTTTTTGCTTGACAACGGGATGATAATCCCGAAACGTCGCATTTTACTGTATACATGTGCACTTGCTGGCTTTTTAAAACGTGAACTACTTTGAGTGCTTTTATTCTGTCAGTCACTACACAGAACATTTTATATCTCTGGGATGCATGTCCCGTCTACGAAAGAACCAATTGCTCAAACTGCGGCAAAGCATGTGTGAAGTTCACCTGCGGGCAAGACCCACCGTCCTTGATATTCTGCTTTTGACATTAGTAATTGCTGCACAGGCCTGTAAAATCCCAGGTCTAGTGACAAAACACGTTTGCAATTATTCCTGCAAACATGCTTGTTACATTTTCTAGTTGGGTAAGAAATGTTAACTACACTGAGCGATGTGTGGGCTTGACGGTAATATAGGTAGAATGCAGGTATGTGTTACCTAGTGCCAGTCCTTACAAAGTTAGATCTTGTACTGAGCTTTCTGTTGTATTTGCGATTCCTACACGTTCTGCATCTTCGCTTATCTCCCTGTTTGCATTTGATCTCATCCTCCCTAAGCACAATAAACATGTTAGGTCAAAATTTACATAGATTCAAGGTTTAACTGTTTTAAAATAGGGAATACTTTTTTTGAACAAAACACTGCTGATTTTAAAACCAGTAAGCCATGACAGGGAATAATATCTGTCATGAAGGAGGGAATCTATGGATAATTATTGCAACCACTTGACCT
>JAHWFP010170050.1:0-12402 GCA_023313725.1 Lithobius niger
TCCTTAGGAGGCAACTGAGTCTCATTAAATCTCGAAAATGAATCGCAATACGTATAAGGATAAACACCCTTCCTGGTTAACAAAGCGTGAGTATCTGGAAAGATTTTCCTCATTATAGGAAAATCAGTTAAGGTCCCAACCAAAGTGCTTAACGAAGCCGACAAGAACTGAAAACTGTCTAAAAATCTATAATTTCCAACTTGTATCGAGGTGAACCTTTCAGTATTTTGCGGAATGACAGAAATGTTCTTATCTTTAAAATAAGACAGACTTTTTACGATTAAATGGCCATCATATGACTTTAAACAGTGACAGAAAATTGGCAGAAAATCTTCAAACCTGTACTGTAAATTACAAGAATTGTGAGCCGCACCTCTGTATTTACCGCTTAAATGACAATGGTCCCATACCCTGATGTCACCAACACCGAACAAGTTACCGCAAATATGGCAATGGGTTGCGCTAGCATAGTCCAACAACCAAGCATGATCAGGTACCAAAGCACGCATTCGCCCTTTAATGACTTCAATCTCTTCATAAACTATTTCCAAATGAGAAAAAAAGTTTTCCATGCAATTTTTACCTCGAAAAACCCTATGTGCGAAAATGCTACCATCGTGCGCAACCACAACGTAAGCGTAACCACTCGGTTGGTGTAAACTCGTTTTGTGAGTAAACGAGGATGAAGGATCAGGCTTACACGAACTTATTTTAGACAGTACCGACTCAAAATCGAGGTACATCACGTACGGAACTGGCAATTGCTGGTCGTACCTCGTAAATTCCATGAACGGTTTCACAGCAGGCATCGTAACTCGTTGAGGAGCAAAAGTCCTGCACAAACTGAGATGGTCAACCAGAGCGGCATTGGAACGGAAGTACGAGAAACAATAGTGACATACATATTTCTGATGGTCTGTATGCACCAATCTATTGAAATTTTTAATCCAACAATAATGATTACCGTTAACTAATAATAGTTTAACTTCCCTACAATTGGTTCGTTTGCTCAAATAAATCGGAAAAACATTTTTGTTCTCGTACCCATACAATAAAATACACAAGTTATTCAAAGATTCAAATTTGCAATGTCACTTACTGGTGTAAGAAAGGAAAGCCCACTCAAATCTAACCAAGACATGTATTTGCGATAATGGCTTACTCTACTGAGGTTACCATTCGCAGGATACAACCCAGCTAGGACACTGTACACGAAACATTTATTGTCATCGCACAAAACGTTCACTACTGCGTGCTTATCTCGCAAAAATTTGTCAAGAGTCACTTTTCCACACCCACCGCTTAAAGAGACGAACCTACCAACGTGAATGTCACAACCGTCAATCCTAAAAACTACCCACCCTGACCCATGCTTCTGAAAAGAGTCTAATTGATCGAGAATTTTACCGATCGCACTTAGTAATTCATCATCAATAAATTCAGAAGACAACAATTGATGAGCACCACTGCACAAATAGATAGGCATGCGTTCAGTTTCTCCATCAAAACGTATTTTTTCCAAAACAACACTGATGCAGAGTAGAAATTTAAACTGGCCCATTTGTTCGAGTAGAGAAGAGAACAAAGTTAAAAGGTGTCATCTCACGTTCTCCAAATAGTCAAAAACGTCACGTGTATCACTGGATAACGTGTACACATACCTTTTGAAGTACGATTTAAATGCCGAAGACTCTTCCCTGAACAATGGTAGCTCCAGTGGTCGGGTGGTGTGAGCCTCGATGCTGTGATGTAGGAAAGCATCGTGCGTCGAAAATGTGCGCCGACAGACGAGGCACGTGACGAGGTGCAGCCTGGAGTGACGTCTCAGGTTGATGTCGTTGGCAAAGGACCGATGAGACACATCACAAACGTGATTACGGTCGTAGAAATCCCTCGTGTGACGTGCCAGGAGCGCCCTCGTCCTGTAAGTCTGTCCGCACTGCCCACACGTGAACATCAGTACACCTGGAGAACATAAAAAGAAAAACACACATTAAATAAAAATTATACAAATTTATTTAACATAAAAATAAACAATTACACTACGAGCTTATTCACATAATCGTAAACAAATCGTTCTACATCGGGTTTAACACTTAAAAAATCAACTATCTGAAGAGGGGAAGCCCCTTCGCAACGTTTTAAGATGTAATAAATACAAAACTGACCACAAGTTTTCGTATTAAAGTCTTAAATACGCCTCTTTACACCTCTTTTTTTTAAATGTTCGAGCAAAGTACTCGTAAGAGGCAACAGTCCAAAGCTATCAAAAAATTCACAATCACCCAAAACCACCCAATGACTGCCAGGTTTATCACACTTGTCGAGATTAATTACTGACCAGCCCCTCCCATTTGGAATATGGTTGGAGGGGAACACACCTAGAAAATCACTACACAATCGACGCAAGATATCGTCTATTTCTCTTGTATTCATTCTGTAGAGAGTACGTTGCGTTTCCAACAAAGCTTCTTTTTCACCCAAAAACACAACGGTGACGTTTTTAGCCAAGTCTCCAGATAATTTCAAGTCTACACGGACAATACCATTGTTAACTAAAGAAACGTGAGTAGGGTCGTTAGAGTTAGAATCTGCAGGTAAATCGAAACAGAATAAAGTCCTCCCCCTCGACTTGTAATCAGCATTAAAAATACCCACACCAGTATTGTGGTACTGTATTCCCAGTCCTTCGTACAGCGACATGTAAGCTTGCACATTTTTATTATTAGTGAAATCGCAAGTCAGAGGTTTTGAATTGTGAGTTATACCGTCGACGGACAACGCCAATGAAGTTAAACCAAAATGCTCGAAGAAAGATGGGTCATTAGCATAAACACCATTAAAAGCAGCATGTTTGACTAACCCTATAGTTTCTCGGCTGGGAACATCACCGTTAAAAATATTATCAATCGTTGCGCTTCGTGTGCCTTGCAGCAAAGTGTGACTCTTAAAATCAGTTTTTCTGTAAGAATATTTCGCCGACGAAACTGTACTGAGCGTTCTAGCGTGAGCTACTAAGATGGAGGGAGATGGGGTCACCTTTTGTACGTAGAGTGCAGCATCCAAGGGAACGATGATGGGTGTGAGAGCTGCAGTCTCTCCAGCAGCGTTTACATACATGCAGAATTCTGCACGTTGAGGCACGAACCGAAATTTAAGTTCAGTATTATTTAGTATAAGTCGCGACTGGTTCACCAAATCGTGGTTGACTCGGCCAATGAGATCAATTTCAGCCCCTTGCGCAGCTCTAGCTTGACGAGTTGAATAGGGTGCGAAGAGCGAGGATTCCAACTGAGTTTTTTTCGCTTCATCACCATAATTTAAAACGGTCTTCATGAACGCCTTGTACCCGTAATGGTCGTTGGTACCAGTAGCCAATTTACCGTTCAAGCTGATGTTGACTTGAGAAAATATGGCGTGTAACAGTAACTCGACGGGTCCCATCAGTTGACTTTCTGCGTCGGAATAAGCCGACCCATAGCCGGATTTGACAACTTT
Source organism: Lithobius niger (assembly GCA_023313725.1). Lineage (NCBI taxonomy): Eukaryota > Metazoa > Arthropoda > Chilopoda > Lithobiomorpha > Lithobiidae > Lithobius > Lithobius niger. The sequence continues at coordinate 3,499 of JAHWFP010170050.1, forward strand.
AACTCGCATGTAAATTAACGTGTTTGAGATAACGATGTAATCATCGGAAGGTGGAACCAGGAAATGGATCACTTGATTATCACCTATAGTTGCCACTGGTCGATACTCCACCATCTTAGTTTTCTGGACCGATAACTGAACGGGGCTGACACTGAACAAATCTAAATTGTTCAGCAGACACTCGCAGGAATTTGGGTGAAGGTACGCCATGTTGACCCACCTGACGTAAAATGACACTGAAGGGAGAAGGGTAGGCAGTTATATAGGCAGGCTTAATCGAAAACGGTTTTAGGCTTTGATGCTTTCTTTCTTCGTTTTTTGCAACACTTAGTTTTAGTTTTAGATGACTTTCTTTTCCGTTTACGACCACTGCCACGTTGTTGCAATCTTTTTCCAACTTAGCTCATGACATCGCGACCAGCTTCCGTAAATCTGTCACGCGAAGCATCCTTCCACGACTTGCCTCCCAACACGTCAGAGCCTATACCGACGCCAGTTGAGAGAGCCGTTCGTCCCAAAAAACTGCTTATCCCCTTCAAAAAGGGCATAGCCATTCTGCCCAAGCAAGATAAAATTGAACCGAGACCGTTTCCTGTCTGAGATCCGTGACGGCCGTAATATACTGGTATCCCTCCCCCCGCCTGCTCTTAATAGTACTGAGTGTAAGGACACGTTCCTCTCATGATGTACGAATGACGTATGCGACGGAGGAGGGGGGAGCGCTAGCTTACTTATAGTCTACCAAAGGCCGTCTTTTACGAAGATGCAACACCATAACGGTCCTTCCATAATCGCCAAATTCTATAGGCCTACCCGCATCATCGGCCAGCATAATTTCAATAAATTGAAATGACTCTTTTTGAATAGGAAAATAATACAATCTGTTAAATTCGAGGCTGCAAACTTCCCCCGGTTGACCACGAACCGGCACGATCCTCAATAAAGGCACTTTGTAGTCACCCATGTGATTAGCTTGGATAAGGTCGGTATAGACGTAGATACTGTCCACTGGAGTATTAGTAGTTTCCAATACGGGCACTAAAGTTTCAACGGAGTGCTCCACGACATCTGGTAACATTTCACATTTTTGAAAGCCGAAACGAGAAGCTAATTTAGGGCCTAAATAAAGCCTGACATAACTTTCTTCACCTTCGTAATTACGTGTATTAAAAGTGTGAGTGCTTTCGTCATAGAAGATGCGCGGGTCCTCGGAAGTTTTCATGTGGTCACCATCCGGCAATTCCTTCTTAAGGTCTTGATTGTCGAGATTAATACGATTCATCAACTCTTTGTAACTCGAGTACCGTTTAGTTCCTTTAGTAGAAGGCAAAATAGCCATACTCTCAATAGGAGTTAAATGGCCTCTTTCCAACAATCTCTCCTTCCTTTCGGTGAAGCCGTATTCCAATAACCTCGCTTCTTCGTTGGCGCTTTTTAAAACAATTGCCGAGTCCTGATTTATATTGTTGGGAAACGAAATTTCGCATAATGCAAATTCGTAGTCACGGGACAGATTTAAAGGGACAATCGAGTGGTGTATTTTTGAAACGTATTATACGAAAATAGGTCCATGGAAGAGTTACTGGGGAGGGTTAAAAAAATATCCTCACTCATCTTAACTGCTCCAGGTCAGACACCCAAGTGTTCATGAAATTTAGATAACCTTGCCATTTAAGCAAATACTCGGTCCCTCCACCCCTTTTTCTATGAGTCCTAAGCACAGTTTTGATCTTATAAGTTGTAGGCTCTACAACTTTCTGCAATTCCTGCTTATAAAACGTCCCTAGAATCCGCTCACCCAGCCAGTCTTTAACCGTATACGTCTTAATGAGATATTTGTCGTTTTCTCCGCTCACGTAGACAATTTCTTGAGTCTATTTTGGACGGTAGCTACGAGTGAAAATGTGCGTCTTCAAAGCCATTCTCACTGGATTGCCGGTTCGGAACCCCTGACCGTAAAGATTAACGTAAACCTGACCAGAATTAGCCTCGATTACCTCGGTCGGCTTCATTTTAATACTGCGATGGTAAGAGTTATACGAATCAACAATGTCTTGTAAGGCATCGATAAACCTCTGGGTATTGTATTTGTGTAAATAACGCGAAATCCTGTCGCGTAGGGAACGAATCACGCGTTCACTTATGCTTGCCTTAATTTCTTCGTTGCGCGTAGTATACTGTTTGATGTCGTGCTGCCTAAGCAACTGTCCAACTGCCATGTTTTGGAACTCACCGCCAGAGTCACTAGTGAAGAATCTAACCCTAGAGGCCCTGGGATCCAATAAAATTTCTCTGAGAGCCGATGAGACAGAGAGTGCGTCTTTTCCTTTAATCGGCTTAACCCAAACAAATTTACTGAAGTCATTTATTACCACCAACAAAAAATTGAAGTTGTCATTAAACGTCGCGAAGTTCGTTACGTCCGCTAAATCAGCAGATAATGTATCGTTAGGACCACTCAGCATGATCCTATTACGGCGAAACCTTCGAGTGACTGGCCTAAACAGTGTGTAAGTTTCTTTAGCCTGCAGCCATTTTCCCTTGTCGGCGAGAGTAATTCGAGAATCAATAGCCTTGGCACGCTTATACAGCCGCCTCACTCCACCTAGACTGGCTGGGTCGACAGGTGTATAATAAAGACGATTTAATAGATCATTAAAAAAACTCGCTTGACCAGGATAATTGCCGTTTGCGGCTCGCCGAGCTCCGCCCACCATGAGTGCCGGGCGCTGCATCATTGTCGCCGGAGGTGGATGAAGCAACTGCACGAGGCAGAGTTGGTGGTGGGGGTAATAATATACCGCTCGAACGTCGTAAATAACTCCACCTCGGTATCAATGACGTCATATACGACCATCCGGGTTCTGTCGTCATCTTTGTCCGAAACGACTTATTATCTGAGATCCGACCGTGAATGAGTTGCACAACGTTGGATCCGGGGATCACTAATCCAGTTTCGTGATCTATCACCTGACCCATAGGGTCATAAAGTACTTCCAGATATTTCCTTATACGACCGCGGTACTTATTTGGTACCCAGAATTGATTACTGTCCTTTTTAGTGGGCTCGTTGTACGGGATACGAGGGACAGTAGACTTGTCCATGCCTGTGTGAAGTCTCCGATTGCGCCTTCGTCCCAGTCACACAACGACGGCTGCTGCCGCGGAGGGGGTGGAGGGGGGCCCGTTTTTGCTGCCGCGGCAGCGGAAACGGACGAAGTACTCGCCGGTGTGCTGCCTGGCAATACGGATGTAGAGCTTGGAGATGGCGGTGATGATGCGAGTGGAATGGAGGGTGCACCGGCTGGTGTGGTCACTCCTCCCACGGAAGACATTAACACGCATAAAGGCTCTGTCACGTATTTCTCGTTGACGTCTAAAAAACGTTGCAGAGTCTGTGTGTACAGTTTTGCTTTGGAAAAATCGTCAATGTCACTGTTGGCTAACACCTCGTGCATGGCAACGTCGAGATTACCCACTGGACGGACGTACGGAGATTTGGTCAAGACGTTGGGGCCTGGGGCGACGGTTGGTGGTCCACCACTGGCAGCCGCAGCGACCGAGGCAGACTCGTCCGCGATAGGCACTAGTTGCATGCGTCGAAACATAGTTTGTTTAGGTTAGTTTTGTTTATCTGGCAAATATTCCACTCACTGTGTCTATTAAAGGTGCTGCGACGGCACCTAAAATGGGTGCTAAAAACGGTAGAAAACCGCTGGTTTGAAGTTTAGCTATGTGTTTAGTCTTTTTTGCACGAGAACAGTTTTTAGTTGAAATTGCAAACAGAGTTTTCTTGTAACGTTTCAGCCTCGATTTCAAGCCTTGCGAAAGTGGAATGTGGCCCTTTAATAAGTTTAGAGCGACGACGCAGAGAATATCTTGGATATTAGCGCATGACAACAAAGTTTTTTTCACGTGCAACTTCACTTTTTTAGACGATAGCAGCACGAGGATGGGTAGGTAGTCTCTCACTCGTTGTTTAGACATTACTTCGGCATGTAAACAATTAGAGGCGTTTTGAACAAATCTCCTCTGAAACAAAGGTTGTCCGGTGTGTCGGCTCTGAGATCTACGAACAAATAACTTCCCCTATCCATTGTTGCCGTCTTATATACGCTAACAAGAAAGGCGGGTGAGTATCCCATCTGGACGACGTATTTGCCCGACGTCACGCCCGTTTTTGAATAAACACATGTAATGAGTATTGAGGCTTACAGTACACACATTTTTCTGATACATGTTGTGACATATTAAAATTTGAGTTAAGTTACGATGATGACCTCCCTTTACCCACGCATCGTTCAGGACATTTGATTTTACTTGATGGCTGACGTCGTCCAAGCATAGAACGGCACCTGAAGGCACGGATTCGTATATGTCTTTGTCGAATCCCTGTATAAAGGTTATCGGAAGTTTGCACTTGGATTTTAAATTTTCGTAGGCAGGTTGCCAAGCTCCGTAGAAAATGGTCACGGAGGTAGGGAGGGGATTGAACACTTCTTCAGCATTTAAAATTAATTTAGAAACTAATTCAGTTTTTCCGACTCCAGATGGACCGATTATCAAGTGATTACTGGGGTGTTGCAAGGATAAATCCATGGCTGGGTTTGAGGGATCGGTAAAGGTTGGCTGGCTTTTTATAGGGGGAGGGAGTATACCTTTAACAAAAATATAATTTGAACTGCATAGTAAATTTTTTTAAAGGTTTGTTGCGTGGAATAGAGAGCGGTGGTGATTAGAAAATTAAAAATAATATTTTTACATCACAAATATATTTTTTTTATTTAAGCAAATTGAAGGTTACATTTCAATCTCGTTTTTTGGTGGCGAGTACTGAGCATTTACATTTGCAATTCTCGCGGCGACGTAAGGGAAATTAGCGGCGTACTTTACTAAAAAAGGGTCGCTTAAATCTAATGGAGCGTTTGCATATTTCGCTAGAAAGTTCGGCAGTAGCAAGTCGAATGGCTCTAAATGGCGGTCGGCGGTTTGCAACGTTTCGAGTGGATGATGATCGTTTTCGTAAATGTTCGTTAGATAGTTCTTTTGTTTAGTTTTGGTAGACAGAGGCACGATCTTGTGGGTTGGGTGCACTGATTCCGTAGCCATAAGTCCCAACACTACATCCAAATTAACTGGTCTCAAAAAGCGCAGGTAAACATTAATCGAGTCAGTAGTAGAACCAACGCAAAATCCTTGTAAGTCAAATTCGTATTCGAATATTGATAGGCAATTAAACATCATCCCCTTGTCCATCTGACCGTGAGCTGATTGTTTCACAATGGCGTAACAATGGCATAAATCGTCTACCTTAGGTTGTTTAGGCGTGTGTTTCCTACGCTTCAGTAAACGTGCGGGTCGGCAGTTGGGTTCTTTGGCCGACGTAGGCGGCTGTTGAGCGGCGATGGATTGATGGCTGGCAGAGGAGTCGGCTGGTTGAGACGGCTGGACATCAACGTCGGCTGGTCGAGGTGGCTGTACGGTGAGAACAAATACCTCATCGTTGGGTTGTGCAGCGGTCGGTGAGGAAACGGGTGCAGAGACGTCTTGGTCCATGGTCGTCGTTGTGCGTTCTGATGACTGGGGTGCTGGGTGAAAGGTATTAAATATGAGTGGAGAAATTTTGGAAATTTAATTCCTCGAAATAAATTTGTAATAAACTTGTTAAACATTGTTTCGCAATAAAATGGAGCTTGTGGATCGTAGGCTGACGAATCTTTACACGTTACGTTTAATTTTTTCAAAAGATAATCCTTTAATTTCTTGTATCTTTGACAAAAATGATGTTCAGTACTAATGGATTGTAGTTTTCTTTTTTTTTTATTTTGTTATAACATAAATGGAGGTGTTCAATGTGTCCGTTTTTGAGTTCCTGTTTCAGTACATGTTTTTTCAGGAGTTATTATAAAGTTTGTAGAATGAACGCACAAATTCACTCTTTGCCTCCTTTCGTTTCATGTTGTTAAAATTTATGTAAAGGTCAACCGTAGCTTATCAGTGAATTTAATACCAGAATGAATTTTCGAAATTTTAATCCTTTCAAAACGTAAATAACAAATGTACTCTGTTGTGTTGCTTCAGTGTTACTTTCGTGTTTATTGTTGTGTAATAATTAAATTTAACAACAGTAGAAATAGGTCAAGGCCATTTTGCATTTTCCTCTAATGCCCGCTCAGATCCACGTTTAATTTTTTGGGTTTGACCAAGTGAATCTGAGCGGGCATAACGTAGTATAGGGGTTTATCCCATCGCTGAGCCTGATCGCGTAAAGTGGAATCTCGGACTGTAAGACTCCACTTTAGGAGAGCATTAGCTAAGAAAAACCTAAGACAGAACGGTTTTTCTTAACACTGTGTGAGGTCAGACACAGTCGCGCTCGAAGCGAGGGTTTTTTTTTTTTTTTGTTTTCTTCTTTTTCTTCTTCTTTCAAGTCACGTTCTTCTGTAAAGCCACGTACGCAGATCATGTTTTTTCGTTGTAACAAAATGTTTAGCCCCAATTTGTTACAAATCTAAAACAAGGTCAATTTCAGTGGGGTACCTGACTTATTTTCGAAGAGGGGAAAGTCGGTTGGTCAATATTATTTGGGCTAACAAATAAAATTGACGTAACGACTTTCTACGCTTCGAACATTATTCAGGTAATGGAGAGTGGAACAATTTGCTGTATTACTCACTGGCCTTTTGAGAGATTTGATTTTGTCAACTTTCACTATAACAAAGGCTTTTTAGAAAGAGCTGTAGAGGAGGTCTTGACTGTTCTTTTGTGGAAATTGGTTGTGACAACTTTTGCTCTGTTCGAGGTTTTTGTTATATCTGAACGAGTTGAATTAAAAGTTCTAGAGCAGCTGTCCTTGTGACGACGGCTTCTCTCGCTTGTGACGTCATGGCCTTGACGCTCGTGACGAAGTAAGAGAGTCTGGATGCTTGGTCTGGTTGGCCTAGAATTTTATTTGTTTTTATCGTCGGTCCTTCTGCAATATTGTGCAACATTAGTTCCGTGCATTTACTATGTTCCGAGGCATTCCTGTATTGAAAAGGAAGAACAGAGTAGATTCATCTCATGTACCTCTTTTCCTCCAACCGAGGCGGACGTAGGAAATCAACCTGCGTTTGTGTGTTAAATACTTGGTAAGAGATTTTTTTAAAGTGCATTGTTTCTTTTAAATTTATATTTTGTTTCAGTATTTGCCTATTATTCAATTTATTTAACAGGACGATGAACGTTTTGTGCGGGATAAAGGAATGATGCTGCAGGCAGTTAACCTTTGGACTGTAGTAGACGTGATGTTAAGAATTTCTAGATTTGTTTTTGAATTTGTTTTGATTTTACGTTATTTTTGTTTTGTTTCTTTTATTTTATGTTACTTTACAGTCTACTTTGAGCAATCAGACGACGTTTGCTCTTCAACACCTGATCGTTTGCTCCTAGCTTAGTCCACTTTTATTTTGACTGGCTAGATGTTGTTTGCCTTAAGCACGCGATAGTTTTTTTTTCCGTTTTATAGCAGAGAGATCACACAAAGTCCATTTTGAACCCGTTCATTCTCTTGTTTTAGAAATGTGTGCTGAAGAAATTTATGTCATTTCGATTGGTATGTTGCTGCATGTTTGTTTGTTTATTTTTATTTTTAATTGATTTAACGTCTTTGTTGGTCTGTAGTATTATTTTTAACTTTTATTAATTCACCTGTTTTGTTTGTTTTTTTCCGTTTCTTAGGTTACAAGCCATGATTACTACGTATGAAGAAATAAGATATTTTTGATTTTTTGTTTTTTTGTTTGTTTAAACTTTGAAAGTAAAATAAATCTAGACACACGCTAGTATGTCGCCGCCAAGTAACAGTAGATCATCCCATTGTAGACATCCGATTGTTAAAAATTGATTGTTAATGATAAAAAGGCGGCTCACTAGCAGACATGTGTCTGTTAACTGTAAGCAACTAAAAGCATATTTTGGCATGTTGAGGATGAATCCCAATGCGACAGAAATGTTTCAAATTGTGAAAAATGTAAGGGGAAGGGTCAGAGATAAAGAAAAACTAAAATTTAAAGGATGAGTGTCCACCAATCATAAAGAAAAAGATGCGTCAATAACGTTGTTTTTATGTTACTGTCTAGCTAGCTATAATATAATAAGATTTTCCCCATGTTAAATCCCATAGACTTTTTGCTCATGGCTAGCGCAAAATTGCGAAGGCCTACGTACCTGAATTTTTGCACACGGATGCTTGGCGATCTGAGGATGGTCCTTTTGTTGGTTTGGGGGTTGTAGGGGTCAGGACAAATGCGTGGGAGGGTTTTGAAATTTGGCACCGGCGAATTTAAATTTCGTTTCTTTTCCAAGTTGCAACCAAAGATTTTAAACAACAATGGCTTGAACAATCAAGACTGGTCCTTAGATTTATTGTAAAAGCCTGGACGAACTAAAAACCGAACTGTAACGAAGGACAAAATAAAGAAACATTAACGTTGTCGTGGATTGCGTAAGAATAAAGGGATGCACGTTAGATGATGGTTACGCAACAATACGAGTATACACGAGCTAATGGGTTTTTTTGTTAATAACCCCCCAAAAATGCTTCGCATTTTGCTGTTTTAGTAACAGCGACCTTCGGGGATTTCTGCATGAATAAATGTGAACGAAATCTTGAAACATTAAGGGGAAGTTGCAGGGATAAACAAAACAACTGAAGGGGATGCGCTGATTGAGTGAGCGAAGCGAACGAAATCAGCGATTGTTAGTCAGTGTGTGCAAAAATGAGATTGAAGCATCCTAAACAGACGGTGTAATCTTATGTACGTTCACAGTCCTATGAAAGTTGTGATATCCACCCAAAACCAAAACTGGTAGAAAAACCCGCCAAGTTTCCAAAAACGGTCTGCCTTTGAAGGTAGTGATATC